>CM074441.1:15691630-15854130 GCA_037101425.1 Elopichthys bambusa | reverse complement strand
GAGCTCTGTACCTGATCTACAGCTGGAAAATGTTCTCCTGTAAACTAGATCATACTGAGTAGTGGTGTTTAGTAAGTCAAACATCACTATTACTTCTCATACTTTGGGTTAGGTTTGGTTTGTGTTTAGTTCAGTTTTACTTTGAGTTGTACTGTAAAATTAAATAAATAAAAAAATAGTACTTATTTTTATTTATTTGCGCCAGGTCCGAGGTCACGCTTTCGCAAGAACTCGACTTGAGTACAACCGTCACCAGAAGCCAGTGATTATAGTTTATGAAATTTTAAATATGGATATTTTTCTTACTAAAATGCATCGCTTCACTTCAGAAAACCTTTATTATACCCCCTGGAGTCATATGGATTACTTTTATGATGGATGTGCGTTTTTGGGCTTCAAAATCTCACCCCCCATTCACTCCCATTATAAAGCTTGGAAGAGCCAGGATATTTTATAATATAACTCGTCTGAATGAAGAAAGTCATATACACCTAGGATGTCTTGAGGGTGAGTAAATCACGTTTTTGGGTGAACTATCTCTTTAAATACAGTCTTGTACCTTTTGTATTTTGATTTTCGATTTTCATATACTTCTGGAGCCAGTGCAGCATAAAAATTGAGCGGGCACTGTTGAACTGTATATCCAAGTTGGTTAGCGTTATTCAGTAGCCTAGATTATGGATAATGCTAATAGATAATGATAATTGGTCAATGTTAACCAATAACCAAATAGTGTTGTCTTCTCGATTTCCCCTTTTTCCTCTTTCAGTTTTCCACGATCTCACAGTTGCATTATTTTCCATACATCTGCAGCCCTTTTCCCTTGTAATTAAATGGCTTAATTTGTGAGGATTTCCAGTGTGAATGTAAATTCGGCCCAATTTTGGCATGTCCAGCAGGAGCAGACCAGGCCTATGAACCTTGGGCATTTATAATATGTAGATCGCAAGCAGAATCATCACAAGTGTATAGGCAGAACTCATAGCTAATTGTCAGTCACATGTTAGAGGAAGGTCGCAAAGAACTAAACTTTGAGGCATAACTTATCCCACAATGTTTATAACCAACCAAACATGACAATACAAGCTCACTAGTATGGTGGCATTGCATGGGCAAACTCCATATTAGACTTGCTTAGGCACCAACCACAAATCAATGAGGATTGAAAAAGCTTCTTGAGCGGTTTAGGAAGATTATTTGCTTGTGCATGTGTAAATATTGAGGGTAAATACAGGATTATAGTTGTGTCTGCAGACATCAGATCCCACAGAGTTGGTTTGTTCAAATGTGTGAAAAAAAAAAAAAAAAAGTGTGCACATGCACTTTTGTTGACCTGTGAGATGTCCAACATAGGCTCACTGGGAAAACATGCCTCTACATACATTTTACTCCAAGTATGTAACTATACATACAATTTACTGCATTTTCCAGCTGAGATGACTGCTATAGATGACAGTAGAACACCAAGGTTTATTCCTTTTCTTACACATTGATTACAGACACAGGTCACTGATTAATAAAGACTTATTTTCATGCAGTTCCTTGTACAATACTATGACTAGGGTTGGGAATCAAAAATCTATTCCAATTCTGGTATCGGGTACTTAAGGTCAGGAATCTGATGCATAATATATAATTAATATATAATTAATTAATATATTATTCCTCTCTGCGCATTTTAATGTACAGGAAGATGTGAAAGAGAACTTGATTTGGTACTCGCATGCTGAACAGAAAGCCGCTTCTCATATTGTGCGTGAACACTGAATTCAGTTCTTTTGCATCTTAAATACATACAAAATTATGACAGAATATCCTCATAGACACAGTCATCTTTGTCTTAAGTGAATGTAAAAAGCTGAGAAAGAAAACACATGTGTATCAGTATATTGGATCCGTGCATTAGCTCTTAGTGACAGCAGCCTAATAAATCTGCTGCTGTCCTTAAATCTAATTTTAATCAAACAACAAAAGACAAAGAGAAAATCTCTTACTTATCTTGACTGAATAACTATTGTAGCTTTACTAAGGATTTATAAATAGCTACTTAATAGAGTGAAGACTATGCAGTGTTATCTTTTTTTATTTCAATTTCTGTACCTGAATACTGGACCTACCTAAAAAAAAAACTTAACACTGTTTATTTCGTTGGTATCTTTGTTTAGTTGTGTTTTATTTCTGCTATTTCTAATGTGTTTAATTCTTCTTATTTTATTACTGACTGTTTATGTATCTTTTATAAAGTTTGAAATTTATATTAGTTAGGCTAGTTGTTTTTGCTGTGGCATTTTTGTTCCTCGTGTAAAGGTTCTTTAGGCTGCTGATTTTTGTTCATGGTATTCAGCTGCAGCAAAATGTTTTGCAAAAAGACAGAATAAATATGTATATTGTAAAATTATATTCGCTAAAATTCAAACCTAACCCTAGTTATGTCCTCAGATCACTTTTACCATAGCACATGATCGGTAATACATTTTGACAAGTGCATCACAAAACCAACTCCGTATAATCTTGCTCGGTAGCTCACCTGATTGCATTTGTGATGTGGAGCGCTCTTGTTCATTTTCATTTCAGTTTTAGTACTTTTTTTTAGAACTTTGAGTAATAATATAATATATAATATATAATATAATATAATATAATATAATATAATATAATATAATATAATATAAATAATAAACAAAAATGAAACAACAACCTATAATGCTTTAAGCTCACTACACTCTTTCTCTCTCTTCCAACCATCCCTCTTTTCCCCATAGACACATTGAGCTGTAATTAAAGGTTTTATTATTTCCCTCTTTTCACTTTAATCTAGTTATTCTCAACAGAATTGTGACACTCAGCTGTCAGCTGTAATTATCGTGCCAATTATCTCTCGCTATTACTGCTGTGCATGTCAGTGACACTCATCAGGCACATCAGATGTGGCTTTATCGCCATGTTCTGCTAACCACATTGAGATTGCAATAAACCAGCCGCAGCCATTTAGAAATGCATCTTCGCGAGCAGTGCTGGAATGCACAGCCTCAGACAGCCTTTTTCATCCTTCTCGCCAGCTGAGACACAATCAGCCTGACGTCCGCAGTGCAGCTCTCCCCCCTTCACGCACGCGCTCCTCCAATCCCCCTCGCTCTCGCGCGCTCCCCTTCCTGGGAAAGTCTCCGGGAAAGGTCTAGCATTTGCATAATCGTCTTTAGTGCCATTGTGGGCGGGCTCTCGGGGAAAGCGGCAGCCGCCACTGGTCGGCTCGGCCACCTGTCCAGAACAAATCAAGCGGCTCTTTGTGCGGCGACCGGCCTCTTCCCTGCTCGCTCTCACATCCACATGCTAATGAATAAATTGATTAAATATGACTTATATGGACAAAGGAGAGCCAATAGTCTGTTAATGAGAGCCCAAAGGATTTGTTATTTGCGTGAGTATCACGATACATTACAATATATTATCCGTTTTATTTTATAACTAAGTATGTGTTATATTAATCGCATTCTTCTACTCTAAAACACTCTAAAAATTAGGGGTCTAGGTGTACAGGTGTACTAGGTGTATATGTGTAGCCACAATTCATTGCCATTATCCTTACATTTATTGACATTTTTCAAAAAAATGCTATTATGCTGTTTTTAATGAATTGAAGACTCTTACGGTAAAGAGAAGTCTCTTTCAATGGCATTATGTGGTTGCTAGGTGGTTGTAAAAATGTTCTTGTGAAATTTTCGGTCTCTATTTATGGCTCAGATCTACAGGATTTTTTTATTTATTTTCTTTCCATTTTTATCATCCATCAGGTGAAGAATATTCTAATTGCTTGTGGAAACTAATAGCATCTCTGCACAACAAGCTGCACGTTTTGAGGTTTTTCTTGTATTGTAGTCTGTGTGTATACAGCAGAACTTCATGAATATAAAGCATGCTGAGAGAGAGAGTTACAGTCTGGATCAGGGACAAACATATGTCAGAAGTCTGAAAACAGCCTGACAGCACATCCTTACAGTCCAGCGTTCACTGGAGACGGCATGCGCGCTCACACAGAGAAGGTCTAAAGACCTGACGTGCTTGACAGGTACAAACAAACCTGCAGACAGTACACGGTCGAGTGAACTACGCTGGGCTGTTTGGTTCTGTAACTAAAGGGCCATTCACAGTTTATACTGACAGTAATTAAACCGCTGGAGGTCACCAGGTTGCTGTGCTGTTGGACCAATTGTATCTGGAGGATCATGTGAGAATCCTGTGTCTGCACTCCCATTGAGATACTGCTTGTTATTATGTAAATGAAGGCTAAAAAATGTCACATAATATAACTGAATTACTACAATTCAAAAGTTTTTTTTATTAAATGAATACTTAATATTCAGTAAAGATACATTAAATTGATCACAAGTCTCAGTAAAGTTGTTTATAATGTTACAAAAGATTTCTGTTTCAAATAAATGCTGCAGAAGCCTGAAAACAAATGTATCACAGTTTCCACAGAATTGTTAAGCAGCACAGCTGTTTTCAGTATTATTGATATTTAATAATAATAACGTAATGATAATAGTTAGTGTGAGTTTCTCTAACTATCCTGAGTGTTCTCTAAGAAAAGAAATGTAACAACCACACTACCACAGTTTGGATCATATAAACTACTGTTCAAAGGTTTTGTGTCAGTAAAATATTTTTTGGAGGAAATTAATAGTTTTATTTAGTAATGACACAATAAATTGATCAAAAGTGACAGCAAAGGCATTTATAATGTTACAAAATGTTCTACAAAACAATGCAGCTCTCTGAGCTTTCTATTCATCTTAGAATCCTGGAGGAAAAAAAAAAAGTTTTTACAAAAATATGAAGCAGCACAACTGTGTTCATCACTGATAATAATTAAGAAATATTCCTTGAGCAGCAATATTAGATATCAGCATATTAGAATGATTTCTAAATGTGACAGTGAAGACTGGAGTAATGATGCTGAAAACAATTCAGCTTTGATCAAAGGAATAAATTCCAGTTTAAAATATATTTAAATAGAAAACTGATCTTTTAAGTTGTAGTAATATTTCATAATATTACTATTTTACTGTGTTTTTGATCAAATCAATGCAGCCTTGTTGAGCAGAAGAGACTTGGCCCTAATTATTTCTCAAGGGAAGAGATCTTGTTAAAATTCCCCACAGTTCTACTGGCACTGTCCTATCGGAAAATGAGATTTGAGTTTTAATTATTTTATTAATGCTTAGCTTTAGGAATAATAATTATGGAAATGCAAAGTCTTAAAGGTACTGTAGCAAAAACAGCCTCTTTAAAGGGTTAGTTCACCCAAAAATGTAATTTCTGTCATTAAGTGTTCTTCCTCATGTTGTTCCAAACTTGTAAGACCTTCATTCATCTTTGGAACACAAATTAAGATATTTTTGATGAAATCCGAGGTGGTATCTGAACCACACATAGGCAGCAATGTCTTTGCATATTTCAAGGTCCAGAAAGGTAGCAAAGACAATAGTCCATGTGACTATAGTGGTTTAACCTTAATGTTATGAAGCGACATAAAATACTTTGTGCGCAAAAACAAAACAAAAATAACTTTATTCAACCATTTCTTCTCTTTCCTGTCATTCTCCTATGCTGTTTACGCTACAGACACAGTGCAGCGTTTCCAGGATCTACGTCAGAACACAGTCTCAGTTTTGGGTGAACTAACCATTTAATTCTATGGGTCAGAAAAAATTACAAAATTGTGGAATGGGATTTGTATTATCCATCCTTAAGTTGGTATAATTATAGTAGCCACATCTCTTTCACTCTCAAATGTTACACAGCTTACATCAGCCCCAGTAGTTTTATATAACCCTGCATGACCAAGTCGAATGCAGTTGAACACAACTTAGACTGTTGAACATCAACAGTAAGGAGATGATGTCATGGTTTGGGGTGAAGCCCAAGCCTTGTGACTCCTGATGGGATCATCAATCACAGTCCAGGGTGGGACTGACAGAACTAGATTGAAGGAAGGAAAGTGACTAGAGTGTTACAGGGAGATGGATAGACAGACGGACCTCCTGTAGAGTGTGAGAAGACTGTGTGAACAAACACAAGGGATGGTGCGTTACCGTTTATTGGTATGCCCAGCTGACGTGGTGTGAGTCTGCTTATGTTTGTGTATGTCTGGGCAGCAAAGCTGATAATAGCCCTTTTAAAAAGGGCATAAAACACATTAAGCTCCAGCACAGTGGAGCCAGACGCTCTTTCAGGTACAGAGATGGAGCCAAGTGTGTATCAGCATCTCAGGGAGACCTTAGGTCGGACCCTCTGTCAACGAGGCTGGTTGTGTATTTCTGCATGAAAATCACATTGCACTAACTCAGCCTTTTTAATTTGCATGTTTCCCTCGATACGCAACAAAAGAGCAGAAATCCTCGACCCGTCCTGCTTCATACCACCGTAACGTTAATAAAACTTAAATACATTAGCACGAACATGATTTCTGTCGGTCGGATTCCTTTCCATTGGCTGTGGAGGTGAAAACGACAACTCCCATGATTCCATGCTCATTCACGGCGTCATCAAGCTATACCTTTGTTTTAAATAAGTGACCTCTAGTGGTGAAAATTACATATTGTGCCTTTAAGGGCTTCCTGTGGTTTTTCCATCAAAATAAACTTTCGATTTAGACAGTAATATGACAGTTGCATTGTAAAATATTTTTTAATATTGGAATACTTGTTAAATATTTTTAATTTTACACTGAAATAATAACTTTTAGCTAGATAAAATTATTTTCCTTAAATACTGTTTTTTTTAAGAGTGAAATATTACAATATTAATGTTTCTTTTTGTTTAATATTTTTATACTTTTTTGCTGAAACTGAAAGTTTTTTTTAATTGAATTTCAAATCGCAATCACAATTTTATCCAAAATAAAAGTTTGTGTTTACATAATATATGCGTATGTACTATGCATATTTATTTTGTATTTATAAACACATACACATACATGTATATATTTAAGAAGTATTTACTTGTATATATTCATATATAATTTAATTTAGCCTTTATTGATTTTTTTTTCATATTTTTCTTCAGTGTGTGTATATATATATATATATATATATATATATATATATATATATATATATATATATATATATATATATATATATATATATATATATATATATATATATATATATATATATAATGTATGTGTTTATAAATACAAAATAAATGTACACAGTACACACTATGTAAACACACTTTTACATGTGATTAATCGTGATTAATCGTTGAACATTAATCTTTATTATTACTTAATATTACTTACCAATATTAAGTTACTGTTTTAATGCATACTCAAACTTTCAGTGTTTAGCGGAAGTGTGTAAATGTACAGGTTGCCTCTTGGTGAAAGATGGGCGGGAAAGGGGCTGTTGCCATAGAGAAGCCAGCCAAGGTGGAGGGGGTTAAGGGGGTCAGAGTCGGGGTGCATGTTGTTTTGTTTTTGTTTTCTGGGGCAGGACGGGTTTGGAGCAGGTCATTCCAAGGCCAGATGTCTCTATCAGGTTCTTTCCAGAGCTTTCCCAGCCTTGCTGTTTAAAGACTCTCTCCTTCCATAGGAATTTTCATCACGTAGTGCAACACAACACATGTTTTCACCCCACCCGCTCTGTCCTACTGTATTAATCAGAATGACAAAGCGTAACACGGCCACGATCGATTCTCACACTCCTTTGTGAGCGGTGCTGGCACACTTTAATAGTGTTTTAATGCACCATGTCTCCATTAAAACGCTGATAATGTGGCAGCGCCAGCCCCAAGGACAGATCGCTTCCAACAGGCTGGGTGTGATTTTTTTTTTTTTTTTTTTTTATACATGCGAGAGCTCGCTGGAGGCTTCGGCTTAATGTGTGTGGTCTCTTGGATGTTTGCATTTCGTGTTCATTTTGATCCCTTTATAGTTTGTGTGGAGGGACTCGACATCTGTGCCAAATCCTAGCGCAGTTTCAGTTCCTACCAAAAAACCATTGCTGTTTTAGTGTGCATCACTTTTGGGACTCAAACCAGGCCCCATCATCCCCCCTTTTTTTAGGAAATGGTGAAATGATGCGTTTGTGGTCCCTATCTCTCAGAGGGGTCATTAAATTGTGGCCAACAGGTCCGAGGTCACAGGGTGAAAGGGGGATCAGAGGTTTGGTCAGTGTTGCACTGATTCAGAGATGGGTGTGTGTGCGATTATATAGATGAGATAAATTAGGCTTCACCACCCCCTGGTGTCTACGCCTTTCTTGCCCCCTTTGCACTTCTTGCACTTGTTAATTTGTAGTCATGATTGCTGTGGGCAGCATTTTAGTGTTGTTAGTGGTATTATTTTAATTATTAGCAGTGGATTTTTCAAAAATTGTAGCCCTAAGTATTATATTTCAGTGACCCGAGCCATATCATGACTTGAGGATGGACACTTTTGACTTGGGCCAATAAGAAACCAGCCTAGCAAATGCATAATATGCTAACAACCAATCAGAACACATTTGCAGCTGCATAGCAACACCCTGGCAACAACCCAAAATAAAAATATTATTGTTTTTACTGTATTTTTGATTAAATAAATGTAGCATTGGTGAACATAAACATTTTTTTTTTCTTTTTTTTTTCCAGAAACATTTAAAAATCTATCCGGCCCCAAACTTTTGAACAGTAGTAGTAGTGTCCATAGTCATTTTTTTTTTTTGTTCAGATATGTTTTAATAAATTGTTTTTGTTTAATTTAATTTTTTTAGTCATTTATTCCTTAATTTGTCAAGTTACATTTGCATCTTTAGCATATTTTTTGAGATTTTGATTACCAAATTTCAGAATCATAATTGAATTGTGTCTGCATATCTATGTAAACCCCTATTTTTTTTTTTATTTTTTTTTATTGAAGACGATACCATCCCCTCTAGACTGTTCACCTTTATCCTAGTTCTCGTTGACGAGACCCATGACCACAGTCTCTCCGTATCTCTGTTGTTATCAACACAAGAGATCAACAGGGAAAGCAGGAGAAAATGGCTCACCATATCTGTCTTTTCATGAGGAACATGAGAGGAACATTCAGCATATGGCAAGCACGAAGCCCCGGGGTACAAATTACCATCTTACCCTAAGCATTTCCCTTTCAGCAGCAACATAAAGCATATGTAGTGCATGAGAGGATAGTTTGGGATGTCAGGACACCATCCCATTAGGAGTGCTTTGAAGTGAATCAGCACACAGGGGAATTGTCTTGCTCGAGATTCAAAGCCTTGACATATTCAGACCTCTTATGTTTAATGTGTCTCTCTCTGTCTCTCTTCTCTACAACCCTGCAACAGGGGTGGGCGGTATGACTGGATTTTGGTATAATATGTCACAGTTTACTTTATTTTGCTATCCTCAATTACATAAATGAACTCTAGTGTCCTGCACCCACTAGTAAAAAATATAAAAAATGTCTGAATAATTTTTGGTTTGACTGTATTATAATGTAGGTATTTCTTCAGGAAATTCTGTGGGGAGGGGGAAAGGTTTATATATTAAATAACACAAATTAAAAGTAGGTATCATTTAATCTATTACTTTTTATTTGGAAGTTGACTGAGAAGTCTGACATCAGTGTAAAAACAGACCCACACACAAAAAAAGAAAATTATTAAATGCTAATTTTGTTTGGGTTATACCGCCCAACCTTACACTTCAGCAGCTTTATTGAGCTCAGTTTAGTTCAGTGTTAGTTAATTTAGTTCAGTAAATGTAAAATGTAAAATCTATTGTATTATTATTATTATAGGTGTAAAAATTCACTTATTGATCGCAGTTGAATCTTTACAGTGAATGACCACCTTTTTAAGCTTTTTGCTACCATTTAAGAGTCAAATGGGGTCAAATAAATGTTGTTTTTTAACTTTCTAACTGAAAAATAAATACATCAAAGTTTACACAAAGTAAATGTAAAAAATTAAGCAGCACAACTGTTTTCAACACTGATAAGAAATGTTTCTTGAGCAGACATCAAATCATCATATTAGAATGATTTCTGAAAGATCATGTGACACTGAAGACTGGAGTAATGAAGCTGAAAATTTAGCTTTGTAAAAATAGCTTCACATTATGGCACGAGTTAAAAGACTTTTTCTATGTACACAAAAGGCCTATTTCTCTCAAATATTGTTCACAAATCTGTCTAAATCTGTGTTAGTGAGCACTTCTCCTTTGCCAAGATAATTCATCCACCTCACAGGTGTGGCATATCAAGATGCTGATTAGACAGCATGATTGTTGCACAGGTGTGCCTTAGGCTGGCCACAATAAAAGGCCACTCTAAAATGTGCAGTTTTATCACACAGCACAATGCCACAGATGTCGCAAGTTTTGAGGAAGCATGCAATTGGCATGCTGACTGCAGGAATGTCCACCAGAGCTGTTGCCCGTGAATTGAATGTTCATTTCTCTACCATAAGCCGTCTCCAAAGGCTTTTCAGAGAATTTGGCAGTACATCCAACCGGCCTCACAACCGCAGACCAGATCCTGACGAGACCCTGACGAGATCCTGAGGCCCATTGTTGTGCCATTCATCCACAACCATCACCTCATGTTGCAGCATGATAATACATGGCCCCATGTTACAAGGATCTGTACACAATTCCTGGAAGCTGAAAACATCCCAGTTCTTGCATGGTCAGCATACTCACCGGACATGTCACCCACTGAGCATGTTTGGGATGTACAAAAGTATTTATTGTACTTCATTTTATGCCGATTCAAATAAAATAAAAAGATTTTATTGCTAAATAGCACTGTATTCTAGTAATGAGAATCTAATGAGAATCATCATTAATGGCAATTACCAGAAAAATCTCAAAAGTACACATCTGGACGCATTATAGTAATGAGAATTGTTGCATGATATCCGTTTTTACTGCCTTTGTCGGCAGGATTTTGTTAAGGTATAGAGGCCATGGAGATTTTGGACAGCGTCCTAGTTGCATAAAAAGCATTATATTGTCCAAACTGGTTCACTATATAAAATAAACAAAGCTGTACTTTTATATAGTCCCAGAAGTCTGTCCAGTCGTTTAGAGTCAGTCAAACTTTACACAGCACATAAATCATTTTCTTTCACAGCCTTTTACCCGGGTGCCAAGCTGCATCCCGTCCCGCCCACTGGGCAGTGCCATGCCAGAGCCGGCTGAAAGCCCGTTCACCCCTCAGTCCCGAACCTTGGAGAGTTGAATGAACTCCCACTTCACTTAAAGATCACAGGGAGAGACCTGGATGATGCCGGAAAAGCTCAGAGGGTGAAGCAGCCCTTTTGGGTGCTTTATCAGAGCTCAAAGGCAGTTCAGTGCCCACTCAATGCCCCTATTGTGCCCCTGTGAGAGGACAGGCCAGGTCGGGCCGGTTCTGGAAACTGACCTTACAATAGAGGGACACACAAAGAACAGCCTGTGCAGACTGAAGCCTGAAAACATCGGGCCAACGTGTGCTGCACAAACACACACACACCACCACAGACCCTCCGGTAGAATGTGCCATCCCTAGCCAGAGGTTTTGTGTGATTTATTTAGTCCTTTTGTGATATTTAAGCTTCTATTTCCTCTCTTTGTGATGTCATGCTTTTATTATGACTCATTTCTTTTCTCTACATGGGTGTGTTTTTCTTTTTAAACATACTTTGTCTCCATTGTAACAGTCACACTTTTTTGGTTTCTCATATCTCTTTATTTTATTATTAATTATATACTATTATAATTTTTAGTAATATTATGTATTAGCTTTTATTTTTTTATATTTGATTTAATTTTATGTTGATTTTTAGTACTTTTTAAGGTGATTTGACTTTGAAATTTTTACCCTTTTTTTTTAAAGCTGCAGTCCATAATTTTTTTTAAAGCAAGTGTTGGCAACCAGCCGGTGTTTCTTACCTTAGCCCAATTCACAACGGGTTTTCTAATAAAATCGGTACAGGTGGGTTTCCACAAGAAATTCGGGCTTGCAGCCATTCATCTTTGCGTCATTATGTCATGTCTGTTTACATGAAGGAGTCCCAGCTAGTAGGCTATATGGCATGTGAGGATGCTGCAGGTGGCGGATCATTTAAAACCTTTTCACACAGCAGCTGGAGTAATTAAATTTATCATTTTGATGGCGGATTGTAATCCAGAAAGGTCCAAATGACAATCATCAGTGACAACTGGAGATTAACCCATAGTCAAAAGCGAAAGACTTAGAACATTTTTTATTTTGGTCATACTTCCAAGACAAAGAATCAGTGATTCCAAAGTACAGTATCCACACCAGTGCTGTGACTGACAGCAAACATTAGATTTGTCCGTGCCGATGCACAACCCACGTTAAAATGATAATTCCACAGATAACTGCGAGTTTCAAACAGAGATGGCGACAAAGAGGCAAAACTTATGGACTGCTGCTTTAAATATTACTATTTAGGTTGAATTTATTTCAGTTTATTTTTACTTTTAGTTCCGTTTTAGCTTTTATTTATTTCCAGTTAGAAATTTTTACTTAAACGTATTTCAGTTAGTTGCCAATGCAACATTTCTAATTTTTGTTTAGTTTAATATTAGTATTAATATTAGTATCTTATTTTGTTTCAGCTGTTTCTCAGTTAACAAAAATGTTTTTAATAGTTTTAGTTAACAATAATGACCCTGTGGCTGACACTTATATACCAGATTAAATTCATTTTCTCATTTGAAAGTGATATGGAATAAAAGAGTCTTCAGTGCAAGAGAAACTGATAACAAGAGAATTTAAACTTGAATTTTACTTTATTTTTTTATTTTTTTTCTCTGTGTATTTCTGTGAAACTTGCAGCTATAATGTTAGGTTCTTGCAATGACATTGCTGTGCAGTTGCTAGGGTGGTTTTGGGTGGTTGCTAGGGCATTGCTGTACGGTTTCTAGGGCATTCTGTGTGGTTGCTAAGTTTTTCTGGGTGATGCTTGCATTGCAAACTCATATTTAAATGCTTTCTTTTATTTTAAAGAAATGTGCATTATTAAAAATCCCGTTTCCATTTTTTTCCACTTTCTCTTGTTGTTTATTATAGTAACATGGCAGTGTTTTGTGTTTGACAGCAGTTTAACTGATCCTGCGGTTTCACTGGTTATGTTAGCACTTGATGACAAGAAATTAAGAGCAGGAAGGAGACGTTTGTCTCGTTCTTTCTCATTTTTTCATTCTCACTTTGTTTCGTCTGTTGCGGATATCCTGTCGTTGGGACGGCCCCTCCAACCACTGCCTGCAAACAGGAAGTGACTCTGTTTGCAGTGGTGGGAGCTTCCTGTTAAGACTAGCCAGTTTGTTACCACACCTATGACCAATAATGGTCTTTTTGCCACAGCAGCCGTATTCATTAATACTTAGAAAAACATTAGTGTTAGGAATGCTCATACTTAGGCACTTGAAAGAACTGCAAGCCTTGGGTGTGGTTAGTTGAGGAGAGGTGTGTGGTCAGACGTTCAATTTTTACCTTGTCTAGTTTAAGTATGTTGATTAATTTACTTACACTACTGTTCAAAAGTTTGGGGTCAGTTTAAAAAAAAAAAAGAAATAGTTAAAACTTTCATTTAGGAAGAAGAAATTAATTGTTACAAAAGATTTCTGTTTTCTGCTCTTTTGAACTTTCTGTTTATTAAAGGTGTTTATTATTAGGAGGATCTGTTGACAGAAATGCAATATAATATACAAAACTATGTTTTCAGTGGTGTATAAAGACCTTACATAATGATATTATGTATATTTTTATTACCTTAGTATGAGCCATTTCTATCTACATACACAGCCATTTTGCGCCGCCATGTTTCTAAAGTAGACCTAAATGGACAAACTGAGCGCGTTTGCTTGACTGGCTACCTTTGTCCTGTTTTGGCCACCGTAGCTTGTCTATATTGTAATTCGCAACCTCACAGCTAGATGCCGCTAAAATTTACACACTGCACCTTTAATGAATCCTAAAAAACAATGATCACAGTTTCCACAAAAATATTAAGCAGCACAGCTGTTTTCAACATGGATAATAATAATAAATGTATCTTGAGCACCAAATCATTATATGAAATATGTAGGGATGCATCGATATGAACATTTTGACCGATACCGATAATTCTTTATATTTCAAAGCCGATAACCGATATATTGGCCGATAAATCTAAATCCAGATTTTTATATAATTTGAGAGCCTGATTACAAAAGTAAAGTCTCCCCATTAAAAGCCATGCCCTAAAACACAATTATAATGTTCTCATTATAATTTTATGTGGCTTATGACAGATTTGCGCTGCACATGTTGCACTTAACTCCTTTTTGAAGTGACTCCAATCATATTTCAAGCAATTCAAAACCATCATGGTGAACAGTGCGCATCTGAAGTGTCTTAGCTGAAGGAAATAATCCATTATTTATCGGCTTTAATATATCAGCCAAATTTTCTTATCAGGACAATAACAATAACATTAAAAATTAACATATATCGGCTGATGCCGATATGGTGGACGATATATCGTGCATCCCTAGAAATACAATATGAAAATTTAGCTTTGCCATCACAGGAATAAATTACATTTTAAAATATATTCAAATAGAAATCAGTTATTTGAAATTATAATAATATTTCTCAATATTTCTGTTTTTATTTGTATTTTTGATCAAATAAATGCAGCATTGGACACTTCTTTCAAAAATGTTGAAATGCTTTTTACCAACCTTACACTTTTTAACGGCAGTTTACACAGCAAAAGTTTACCATTGTAGTACTTTCTATAAATAATGAAGATCTTCGATGGTCAAAGTCTGCTGTAATGACACACATTTTCATTTCCTCTCCTTATTATGCGTCATCTACTAAAATACATGTTGAAGTATGTTCGCACACACACCCATATACCACAAGCCAGACTTTAACAAGTATCTCTACTCATTGTATTTTACTCCACTGTGTGTTTATTGTCTTGCATTTGGGACAGTTCCCAAATTCAGATGGAAATTTAGATGCAAATTCAGCACATTCAGATGGATGACTTTGGCCATTGCATTGCATCTCATGCTGTTTTTCTCCCATTTAAAAATACTTTTTACTGTTATTGCAAGAACAAGACTTGTGTAAATGGCCATAAGAAACATGTTTGATCATGGTGAGTTAATAATTATTCAGGCATTTATTGACAGCAATTACACATTCACACAATCATTTCATTTTGAAAAAATGTAGTTTTGCCCATAACAGATTACATTTGTGACAGGTGCAAATAAAGGTAGGAATTTCATAAATAGGTATTTGAAAATAAGGAAATTAAATATGATATAAATATGTTACAATAGTAATATTTCCTGTTTGTGACAAATTGTGCAGTCCTACAAACAAGCATGGCTTTTTTTTCTTTTCTTTTTTTAAGTCACATTTTAAGAAAATAACTTGAGTAATGGTGTGAGTTTCGGCCCTGTCTGCTTGTTTTTGCTGAGACAGCATGTGTTTGCGAAGCCAATAATATTTTTGCTTTTTTCATTTGGCGCTGCTAGAGTCCCAGAAATTACATGGTTTTGCATTAACATTTGCATTTTCTTTCATGTCAAACCAGAAAGAAAAAAAAAAACGATAAAAACAGTCAGGGTCATTAATCTAATCAGCTGAATTTTCCCATGATCCCTTGTGACAATACAGCACATATTTGTGTTAGCTGAGCACGCCTTATCAGAGCCTGGATTCAAAGCAGTGGTCCACCTGATCTAGACCGCACAGGACGACTGTTTCGGTTGCCATGACAACCTCTCCACCTGCTGTTTATGGAGAAGAAGTGGTGTGTTTGCCTGTAATTACCTGAGCTTGACTGTGGAAGTCTTGAATTGACTTCTACAACTTTAATAGACGTGACACACACCTGTAGACCGCCATTTATTTGGAAGCAACAATCAGTATGAATTGTTGCTGAGTATGAACGCCTCTCCTGGGGAAGCAGTGCGTGGCCTCATGTCCTAAATACTTTATTACCAACAAACACTGAAGTGAACATAATGCATTAATAGCAACCAGAACAGTTTGCTGATAATACATGCATGACGCATGCTGAGAAAGACTCATGCTTTCATGTGCAAGGTTTGACCCCTTAACTGTGCCATTAGCTACCGTTCTTGTCAGGTTTCAGAGATTCAGGCTGTATTTGACAGGATGGTTCTGGATCTTTCTGTTGTTTTGTCAGATTTGCCTGATTGAATGTTTAGACTGGGTCATTTTTCTTCATGTTTACATTAGTGGCTTCTGTTTCTTTTATGTGAAATTCTTTTGGCTTTGCTTTGCCTGTGTTTACCGCTGGCAGACCGCTGCAGCTCAGTTCTGAAGAAACAGCAGTTGTGTTGTCGATATTGTGTCAGTCTTTCTGGTGCCACTCTTAACAGTCATTGTCCAGTAACCTTTTTCCCCTTTGTTTCTTTTGTGTGTGTGTGTGTGTGTGTGTGTGTGTGTGTGCGCGCTTCTCAGTAAAGATAGTTATTATTTGAAGTTTGTGGGATTTGCATATATGAAAAAAGTTCTTGAAGTGATTTAAAACAGAAAAGAGCAATGAGGATACTGCAAGCCATTGGTGCACAGCTATTATATTAACATTTTTAAAACTATTGATATTTAATAACAACAGTCTTATGTGTTTTTAAATTTATTTATTTATTTAAAGACCCCCTGTGGTGAAAATCAAGTTTTTAATGTTGTTTATGTCTATGTGGTGTTTTTAATATGCTTTCAGATAAACCATGTGCAAATTCACAAGTCAACACCATTGCTGAGTATTTACTCCCTAAAGGGTTAGTTCACCCAAAAATGAAAATGTCATTAATTACTCACCCTCATGTCGTTCTACACCCCTAAGACCTTCGTTCATCTTCGGAACACAAATTAAGATGTTTTTGATTAAATCCGATGGCTCAGCGAGGCCTGCATAGACAGCAATGGTACTTCCTCTCTCAATATCTATAAAGGTACTAAAAACATATTTATAATAGTTCATGTGAGTACAGTGGTTCTACCTTAATATTATAAAGTGACGAGAATACTTTTTGTGCACCAAAAAAAACAAAATAATGACTTTTTAACAATATCTAGTGATGACCGATTTCGTAACGCTGCTTATTGAGGCTTCTGAGCTTTACGAATCAAATCAGTGGATTGGAGTGCCAAAGTCACGTGATTTCAGCAGTTTGATATGTGATCCGAATCACTGATTTAACTCAAAAGATTCATAACGCTCTGAAGCAGTGTGTTGAAATCGGCCATCACTAGATATTAACTCGAAATAAAGTCAAAAAATGAAAGAGAGGGACGATTTGGGAAGATATCCAGTCAGGACTGCTGTCCTGTGTGGAAGATGCGTACATTTGAAGTGTAACGTGTTGATCTAACCACAGGAAACGTGGCGCTGTTGCACGCTCTACAGGCTTGCGCAGCTGCACTTCAGACTGCTTCGCAATTAATGAATAGCGCACATTTATGCCAAGAGATTGCTTATAAGCTAGACGTTTCAGAATAAGAGTCACGGTGTATTTCGGGATGGTTTATAATTATTTTATTATTGTTATTTTGTTTACACAATAAACTGTATTTAATTTAATTTCTATTTAATTCATAGTAAACGACTGTATCTTCTGTCACAGGAAGGAAAGACTAAGAACATTATTTGACATATTATTCAAAAACTTATTTTTACAAGTATAATGGTGCGTGCACACCAGATGCGAATGAAGCGTTAAGCGCGAGTGATTTACATGGTAAGTCAATGCAAAGACACGAATAGACATCCTGCGGCGCGATTCTCGTGAATGAGGCGTCGCAAATCGAGCGTTTTTGAATCTGAACTTTGCCGAAAATTCGCACCGCATTAACCAATCAGGTGCTTGCTCTAGTAGTGACGTGATTACGACGTAGCGAGAGGAGGCAGGAATCCGAAACAACAATGGAGGACAAAATCATCGTCGCTGTATGATACATATTCATACTTTTATAGAAACAGGAATAAAAAGGATCTTGCTTGGAAGAAAGTGAATGAGGAGGTCGGACAATGTGGTAAGTTGTAAAAAAACACTCTTTACTCAATTTGAGCTATATATATATATATATACACACATATTGAGACTACAAGCTAGCTAAAGCCGGCAAATTGAGCTTATTTGCCGTATTTTACAACTACTTTCCCGCTGACGAGTTGATGTGTTTATTCAGAGGAAGTGTGCAGTAACGAGACAAGCCACCTGGCAGAAGCCCCTCTCATGACGCAAATTCGCGTCTGTTGTGAAGGGAATTTCACGCGTGAATGAAGCGAGTAAACTCGAAATGTTCAAGCGTCCAACTACGCGCAAATAGCGTGATTTATTCGTGCAAGTCGCATCGGGTGTGAACTAAGAACTAACTAAACCTAAAACCAAAGAAATCTTCATTACTTGAAATAAACGTTAACTGAAAAAAATAAATATATATAAAAATGTAAACTTATTTTATTTAATCTAGTTTCTAAGCTTTAGCTTAACCTGAGGTATTAAAATAACAAACAGAAATAAAAACTTATAGACATTTATAAACAAAAACTAAAAGACATAAACACAAAAAATTTAAATAAAATTACAATGAAAGCAGAAAAACTAAAAATCAAATCTAATAATTTTAAACTGTGCTAAAAGGTTTGTTTGTTTGTTTGTTTATTTGTTTAATGTTTTTTATTCTATAGTTTTTCTAAATTACTAAATGAGAACAAGGTAGAAATAATATTGGATAATTTATACTTAAAAATTATTTATATACACTGATGTAAACAGCAGCATTTATAAATGGTAATGAACAATGTTTAATTACATATATTTTACTAAAATCCATGAAGAATGTGGTCTTTTTGAATGAGTCATTGAATAAGTTTTGATTTGATTAACTGAATTTAATATTTTTTTAGTACACAGATTGCAAAACTAGTCTAAAGACTAGTCATATAAAGCCATTATGATTTTCACTGTTGCTTAAGTGTATTTCGCCAGCAAAATCATAGTGAGTATATTGTTAATATTTAATATATCGCCCAGCCCTAGTGCATACTAAGCCTTTTTTGTTTTAAGTTTGCTTTTCTCTTTGACCTTTTTATTCTGTCTTGTTTTCTTTGTGTGTGTGTGTGTGTGTGTGTGTGTGTGTGTGTGTGTGTGTCCAGCGGTGATGTGAGTGTTAGAAAAACATGTCCAGTGATTATTCTAATATGCAGAGGGAGTCATGCAGAGGAAGGAAAATAAAAGACGTCAGCCCAGCTGATCTGTAGTGTCCTGTTGGGGGGCTGAAAGAGGCCAGTCTCTGCCACACCGCCGCCCTCAGCCGAGGAGAAGGGCCCCTTTCTTCTGCTTCATTCCCTGCTGCTTACACAAACACATGCCATGCTCTCATCCGCACGCACTGTAGATGCTGTGTTCACAGCGAGTGGCTTTGAGCACCGTTGTTTGCTATCTGGGAATAGGGCAGGTGGGGATGGGCTGCAATGAAAGCCAGCAGCTAATCAGCCTCAAGTAGAGGGGCATATCTCCTCCTCCATTTACAATATGGTGGAAGGGGGCCAGGGCTCTATAATGAAAATATTAGGAAGTGGGGCCGCCTTGTGCATTTCACCATATGTCAGGTGGCGTTTGTGCAGTTATGGAACTGTAATTTTGAGCTGAGGCCTTTGACATTCCCAAAAGAGACCGTACGCACTCCCCGTTCTTCATGCCAACAGCAAACATATGTCACAGTCATTGGAATTTGGGTTGCTTTGTAACATGTCGTGTGTTTGTCCTTGTGATAAATGGTGTTCGATGACAGGGTCATGAGAACACGCATATGGCCTGTTAATTGCTTTGTGTTCATATTTGAACACACAAAATATGTGAAGACATTGAGGTTGCATCCAAATTCACATGCTTTTACAACTGCACACTACAGGCAAAGCATTGTTGATAGTAAAACAGTACAGAAACATCCACATCATGAAATGTCTTGTTGATCTTGTTTATTTCTGTTTGTGTTTTAACATTCATTAGCTTAGAATTCATGAATGGATCACTTTTAGATTCATTTATAAACTGCTATTGAAATACTGAAACATTCACTGTAAACCCGAATAAGTTGGGCTAACTCAATTTTTTTCAATTCAAGTTTGTAGTACTCATGCATATTAATTGCTCCTAACTTGAAGTACTTAGTTAGCTAACTCATAAATTTTGATAGCATTTAACATAAAAGATTTAGTTAATTAACTTTTTTATTTTGAGTTCTTGCTAATCAAATTAGTTATTTACTTTACTATAAACCTATAAAGAAATTAGTTCATACAACTCAAAACAATGAAACGGTTAAGTTTTCCTGAAATATGTCAGTGCTGTGAACTCAAAAGAAAAATAAAGTTCTAAATAATAATTTAACTTTACTAATTTGTTTAATTTAAGTTTGTCCTACTCAAATGAAGTATTTTGAGTGTTAGGGTTTACAGTGTTTCATGGGCACATTTGACATACTAATATAAATATACTGTGGTTTTGTATGCACTAATTTGTATTTTGCATGCTATTTAGGACCGATCGTAATGGAATTGTGATGAAGGATGAGAAGCCAAACAAATTCAAGCGTCTTATGCAGTTTTTTGTTGTTTTTTTATATATTTTTCAGGCCCTGCAGAAGTTGGCGAGTCAATATTTAAAGAGAGACTGGCCTGGGATCAAACCAGATGACCAGAGGACAGACTACAGGTGAATAAAAAAAAATCCTTGTTCAAAATTTTAAGGTGGTATCATAAGGATCTTGATGTTTAATGACTGTAATTTTCCCACTGGCTGCTTTACAGTGAGAGTTTGTTTCTTGAGTCTTACAACACGTTTCAGAGTAGTCTGGTGATTA
Source organism: Elopichthys bambusa (assembly GCA_037101425.1). Taxonomy (NCBI): domain Eukaryota; kingdom Metazoa; phylum Chordata; class Actinopteri; order Cypriniformes; family Xenocyprididae; genus Elopichthys; species Elopichthys bambusa. The sequence continues at coordinate 15,833,225 of CM074441.1, read as the reverse complement.
ATTTCACTGCGATTTTACTGTGTAAAATAGAAACAGTCCTACTGTAGGACTGATATTTTTTTTAGTTGCCACTTGGCATGGAAATGAAAATTTGGATATACTTGATGGCAGTTTGTTTCAAATAGCTCTTTGAAATGAACTACAGTGACTATTGGCTCATAAGAAGATAACCAATGTATCCACTCTGGTTCTTTTAAAATGTACGCACAGCTTTCCCTTATTTAATACAGACCACTGTGATTTAATGCAACCTGTAGGATACTCTTTGTTTACCATGATTATATTCATTATTTATGATCATCACTAATCATGTGTGAAGCAAACTCCCAGGTTCAATGGTACAAATAGGGCTGTTGCCTTTTGTTTGCATGGGATGGGAATATTGGTCCATAAATAGCATTTGCAATCAGTAACCATGTGTTTCTTGCTGTAGGAATGTTTATGGAGTTTGGAGAGCTTATCTTGAAGGCACCGTGCAGGTGACCCAGTCTCGTCTCAATGTTTGCGAGAACTACAAGAACGAGATTTCGGACCCCGCCAAGACCGTACGCCTCTACAAAGAACAACAGCTGAAAAAGGTACCGTCCTCAGTTCTCGGACCTGTGCCCTGATCCATCATGTGCTGTAAATCTCTAATGTCCTTTCTCTCTGCTCTCCCGCGGTGGCCGCCCGCAGTGCATTGAGCAGCTGGGTCGGATCCAGGCGGAGCTCCAGGATTCAGTAAAGGATCTGGCCAAGTCCAAAAAGAAATACTTTGAGTTGGAGCAGATGGCCCAGGCTGTGCGGGAAAAGGCTGACATCGAGTCCAAGTAAGCGCGTCTGGTATTGCAGGTGCAAACGGTCCCAGAGGTGCCCAGATCAGAAACACACATTTCACATGTGCTTGTCCCATTAATTGAGTCCCATTAATTAAAGAATAACCACTAGGAATGGACAATATTCTGGTTGAAAGAATAAACTGGTTAAAATGTGTATACATTTTATGCGATTTTACAAAATGCCGCCTTGGACATTTTTAAATGGCCGATAGACATTTTTTAATAGTTAATAGTACTTTATTTTTCATTAAAGGGTTAGTTCACCCAAAAATGAAAACTCTGTCATCAGTTACTCACCCTCATGTCGTTCCATCCAAACCCATAAGGTTTTCGTTCATCTTCGGAACACAAATGAAGATATTTTTAATATAATCTGAGAGCTTTCTATCCATCCATTGAGTCTATTCACCCAAAACTCTGACACTTCAGAACGTTCATGAAGAGATCGTAAAATAAATCCATATCAATCGAGCAGTTAAATCCACAGCGAACATAAACAGAAACTCTAAAATGCTGGGTAACGTGCTAGAACGAACCTCATTGGTTCTCATGCTTGAGCTTCTATGACTAAATTAGAATGCTGTAAACAATGTTTATATGTCAATATAAGCTTAAAATAAATCTGATCATCATATAAAGCGATCATATGGATTTATTTTACAGTCTCTTTATGAATGTTTTGAATCATCAGAGTTTTGGGTGAATAAACTTTCAATGGGAGACCGAAATCTCTCTAATTTCATTAAAAATTTCTTCATTTGTGTTCAGAAGATGAATGAAAGTCTTATGGTTTTTAAATGACAAGTAATTGATGACAGAATTTTAATTTTTGGGTGAACTAACCCTTTAAATACTTTTAACATTTATTTACATTTTCTTTTATAGATTTAGCAGACATTTTTAATCTAAAGTGACTAACCCATGAACTAGTGCCATGCTCTATGGCTAAAGGGAATGCAGTTTCCATAAAATTATGCATGTCTTGGAATTGTGTTTTAAAATTGTATTGCGCTAAGCAGTTTTCCACCTTTATCAAAAATATTTAGCTCAGAATCACAAACTTAAAATGTCCTCCGCATTAAAGGCGCCAAAGAATATAAAAGATTTGTCGATGAGTTGATATGGCTTCATTATTAAATATGCATTTCCTTGGCTGATACTTAAGCTCCCAGTAGGGAATACCCCACTCTGTTCAAAGCAATTTATTAGCCCGATGCAGAATTTGTTAAATGCACTCAACCATCTCTCTTCATCTTCAAGAGCCATTTGTACCCACTCTACAATTGCCATTTCAAAGCCTCTGCCAAGACCAGATTAGACAGAGGGGTGAAAGCCGAGTCCAGTGGCATGGCATTCTGAGCTCCTCGCTCAGTTCTTCTATTGATTTTGGCTATCGATGTTGCCCTGCTTGCTTAGCATGTCTGGCAGTAAAGCTGAATTAGAATCAGTTATTGTTCTTAGTGGCAGAAGGAGGATGAGAGGGAATCTGTTTTTGTCCTTAATTTTCATGCAGGCTTGATGAATCAAATTGTATCGGACTCCAGAGCAACTCTGATTTCTAATAAATGGGGCTTTGTGATGTGCAAGTTATCTCTGAATCCAGACACAGAAAATTAGATGTTTAGAATAAAATTTCTTTAAAATGAGTTTAAATGACTTTTTCATAGATGGATTGTGCAATTTTTTTCTGCCCTTTTATGTTTTTAAAACTTGAATTTGAACATAGTTTTAAAAACCTACAGTTTTAGTTTAAAGGAATGGTTCACCCAGAAATGTAACTTCTGTCATCATAATGTTATTCCAAACCCTTGTGACTTTTTTCCCATGGAACACAAAAGTAAGAGTTTACAGCATGTCATCGGGCCTGTTTACACCTGGTCACTTCATGTGTTTTCTCTGATCTGATAGCTATTTAATCATGGAAAGACCAGGTGTAAATGCCTTCCGAAATGCTTTCTAGACAGATTTACTTCATCAGGTGGTTTGAGACGCATTCCAAATTAAACTGTAAAAGTTTAATAAAAAAAGTAAAGTAAACATGCGAGAGTCTCATAGGCTACCAGTAGAATGAATTAAAGTAGAATAGTGAGGAACAGCCTCAAATATTATGTTATTTGCTGAAAATCTCATTTGTGCTTCCACATTTTCAAGCTTGGCACATTAGGATACCAAGTGCCACTAAATGGCATTGGTTTTAAATCTGAATATGTAGAATCATTAATGAGAGCTACAGTGGAGGGCAGCGTTTTTTAGTATTATTTATAGTATTTATTAATATTTTGAATACGCTTTTATTTACTTATTTTTATTTTATTTTTAGTAATTTTGTTGTTTTTTATATTTCTGTTTGACTTTCAGTTTTATAAGATAAGATAAGAGCAGTGTGGACATAATAGCTCCTGTTATGTTCTTAAGAAAAAAGTAAAATAGGTTTGGAATAACATAAGAGTGAATAAATGATAAATTTTCGGGTGAACTCTACCTTTAAGATAAAAAGTTATCTCAGTGGTGGCAAAACCAGATTTTTGCCAGCTTTATAAAACCTCTTCCTTCCTTTCACAGGTTGCAGGAGTGATCTACTCTAGTTTGATTTATTATGTCTGTTTCCTCCTCTGCACAAATCTGGGAAGGTTTTGATCTGGGCTTTCATTTATCCGCTGGGTTTGATACGTCTGTGATTTATAATACCTGCTCTGTGTTCTTTCAGGTCAAAGCTGGGCCTGTTCCAGTCCAGGATAAGTTTACAGAAGGCCAGTGTAAAGGTAAACACCACTGTCTGTCTGGGTTTTTTTTTTTTTTTTAAAGAAACATTTTGCTTACGCTCTAAAACGTGGTCTGCTCTTTAGGCCATGTTAGTGTAGCAGGCAATGTGTGTTTGGGTCTTCTGTCTGACACATTTTGACTGTGCTGGAGTGTAATTAAAGGATTAATGCAACCAAAAATAAACATTTTGTCAATATTTTACTCAGCTGGATTCTTTTCTTTCTTCTGAGAAACAAAGAATGTCTGAGCCTTTCCAAACATAAAGAAGTAGATTGTGATTTACACTGATCAGCCAAAACATTGACCACTCACAGGTGAAGCAACAAATGTTGATCGTTTGCTAACAAGGTCATGTCAAGTTCTACATAGGTTCTTCAGTTCTTGTAGTCAGTGTGTTGGATGTAGCAGAAAGACATATGGTCAAATTATGGCTAAATGATTGGGTCAGAGTATCTCTGAAACTGCAAGGATTATGTGTTGCTCCTGGTTAGCAGGGATGAGAACCTACGGACAGTGGTCCTAGGAGCGATAACCACAAATCGTTGACTGGTGTGGGTGTCCATTGATGCACAAGGGCAACGTAGGCTATCCCATCTGGTCCAAACTGATAGAAGGTCTATTGTGGTACAAGGCACAGAAAATTTTAATGATGGTTATGGGAGGAATGTGTAACAACGTCTCACCCTGCCGCACAAGGGACTGTGAAGCCCCAGGCCGGTTAGGGTGCCCGTGATGACCCTGTCCGCCATTGAAAGCACCTAGAATGGGAACACATGCATCTGAACTAGACCTTGGAGCAGTGGAAGAAGGTTGTCTGGTCCAATGAGTCCCGTTTGCCTTTACGTCATGTTAACAGCTGTGTACATGTGCGTTGTTTACCTGGGAAAGTGATGGCACCTGGATGCACTGTTGATTTCTCCATTTTAACACCTGTTTGCCACCTGATGTCACCTGTTGGAGTTTGGGTTCCTTGCCGCTGTCGCCTTTGGCTTGCTTAGTTGGGGACACTTGACAATTGACATTTGATATTCAACAGTGCTTTGATCTGCCTGCATTGACACTATTCCTTACGAGCTGCTGTGCAGCCAAAATAATGTACCAGTTATCACTGTAAAGCTGCTTTGACACAATCTACATTGTAAAAAGCGCTATATAAATAATGGTGACTTGACTTGACTGTGGGACGACGACAGCTGGTGAAGGAAGTGTGATACTCTGGGCAATGTTTGCTTGGAATCTCTGGGACTGGCCATCCATGTGGATGTCCGTTTGACCCGTGCCACCTACCTAAATATCGTTGTAAACCAGGTACACGGCTTCATGACAATGGTATTCACTGATGGCAGTGACCCGTTTCAGCAGGACAAAGCAACACTGTATACATTATTTAAGGAATTGTTTGAGGAACGTACATGAAGAGTTTATGGTGTTGCCTTGGCCTACAAATTCCCAGATCTCAGTCTGATTGAACATCTATGGGATGTGGTGGACTAATTCTAATCCATGGTGGCTCCAACTCCATAGGACTTGAAGGATCAAGATACCACAGGACACCTTCAGGGGTTTTGTAGAGTCCATGCCTCGGCAGGTCGGAGCTGTTTGGTGGCACCAACAGGGATATTAGGCAGCCAGGTGGTCATAATGTTTTGGCTCATTGGTGTTCACTTTCCAAAAAGAACACAAATGCACCATAAAAGTAGCCCATACAACTCATGCACTATATTTAAAGTCTTCTAATAGCTGTAAGTGGGAAAAAAATCCAAAAGTTGGATATAACCGATGGTAGTTACTAAATGATACAGTGTTGAAATGACTTGAGAATGTGTAAATGATTGTCATATCTGGATGAACTGTCCCTTTAAATGGATGTTCCAGAGTCTTGCACTTCTTGAGGTTTTGGACCTTGTGTGTGTGTGTTTCAGTTGAAAGCAAAGAGGAGCGATTGCAACTCCAAAGCGACCCACGCAAGGAACGAATATCTTCTCACACTAGCGGCGGCTAACGCACACCATGACCGCTACTACCAGACCGACCTGGTCAACTGCATCAAGGTGAGCACAGCAATGTAGTGTTATTTTAGTATTATTTATATGCTATTATAATATTTATTCATGTTTAATATTTTCATTTTTTCATACTTTAGAAGTTTATTTCATTTTTTTAAATTTAAGTTTTTCATCTAATATTTATATTTGATTTGATTTCATGAAAGTAACATTGCATTATTGGGTTTGTTACAATGTCAGCAGTGCGTAACTTAATTTGACTGAATATTAGAATGTTGATTTTTTTTTTTTTTTCAGGATTTCTGTGTTGTTGGTGATATGTTGCACTTGATCTGAAAGTTTTACATGAGTCATGTCTGTTGGCATGAATCTAGTACAGTGGGTCAGACAATGATGTAATCTATGGGCAGATCAAACTATGTACTTCCTGTAGATTTCCTCACAGGAAAAAGCTCCCTCAGAGAGAAATATCTGCATGCTTTCCTTCCTTGAGCAGTATTGCTCATTTACAACCAGACAAGAGCTGTCTAGTCTTATGCCACTAAGTGCATTTACATACAACTACATTTTTAAGATTTGAAAAAACAACTTTATCGCCATTCTGGTGTCTTATTCAGTCTGTTTATATTTTTTTAAAAAAACCTTCTCAGGTATTTAAAATAAGCTGATTTGTGGTAGTTATCAGCATTGCGTTGTGCATGTAAACACACTGACTGGAGACAGTATTGTTGTTTCTTTCTTGTGCAGATGTTAAATGCATGTAATGTGTGATTACGTAATTTAATGTTTGGTGTTTGTGGTCCAGCATATCTGGTTGTGTGAGTAATAGACAGAAGTTGGCTAGAACATCGAAGCACGTCTGGTATGTGTTCCGTTATGCTTCATGCTCTCAGGGTCACAGCACACCGCCTCTACGCTCATGGGACTTTAGCACAGCTTAGAGAACAAGAGTGCTACTTTTATTCTATAACTTAAAAGTTAACATGAAATAGCATTTAAAACCCATTTTATTTCCAAATGAAAAGTGTATAGTCCAGTCACAAACAATACTGGTAACTATCCTGAGCTGCAATGTCAAAGACAGCAGATGGAGGGGACAAAAATCTTTTCTTTCATAATCTTTAACAATTTATATATATATATATATATATATATATATATATATATATATATATATATATAATATGTATGTGTGTGTATATATATATATATATATATATATATAATATATATATAATATGTATGTATATATATGTATATGTATATGTATATGTGTGTGTGTGTGTCTTGAACGGTCTTGACATTCCTTTCTATTATATTATTATTTTGATTTAAAGTTTTAATATAATTAAATATTTAGGATTTATATTTTCAGCTACGATAATGTAGACAGATGGTGTAGTTAAGACATTTACAAGCAAGTGTTAACAGGGCTATGCTAACTAGCCAAACCTTGACCCCTTAGTGACAGCTGAAAAGGAGTCAGTTATTACTTTTTGATGAAAGAGATGAAGACAATTGTTTTTTTCTCCCTTTGGAATAATGTGCACTGATGAATCGTGTACACAGTAATATGTATTAGGACTGTAAATAGGGGCATATGGATTTCATGTTGGTTTTACCAAAACTCATGCACGGTCTGAGACCATTTGCATTTAAATTTTTTTTTATCCAATTATTCAGGCCTTGAAATATGAAATAAGTGTCCGCTCCTGATCTTGTGCGATCGGGTCAGTGGATGTATGTGCCAGTATAAATCTATGCTTCATCTCCACAGACTGACAGCAGCTCCAGTCATGGCCTTATTTAGTGATGCAAGTCCTCGTTCTTAATTTTGGGCCGTTGGGAACAGATATCTTGGAGAATGTACTGGCTAAAATGACCGCCACATCCCCAAAGATACACATCAACCTCTAGGCAAACATTTCTAAATCTGACATCAGAGTACTTTTCACTTTAGCAATAAGAAGTTTTATGTTAAAAGTTTTAAAGAGAAGTTATATGAATTTGTAACTGGATAAACATTCATTTTCAGTATCATTGTTTGTGTTCTGTAGTTCAACTCAGAACACAGAACAACCAATCTGACAAATCAGACAGTGATTTTACCACAGTTAGGATACAAAGGGAAATGTCACCGATGAATATTAATCTTATAAATGTCATGTTTTTTGCAGAAACACCAATATAAGACACCTTTATTCAATATGTAATCAAATATATTATTTTATAATAAGACAAAATAATTATTTCATCAATTAGTTTGGTTTATTACATACCTGCAAACTAGTCACTTTTTGGCGAAATATGACGTTTTGACGTTTTGAATCAAAATGTCATTTATGTGAATCATGTAGATCCGAAGTGTCCGCTTTACTAGTTACAACACAAAATAAACATGAATGAACATCCGAAGGTATGTTGAAAGATAAGTACAACTTACCGAAATCCGGATCATGTCACGTAATCAATCAATCAGCGTTATAACCGTGGAAAGGCATCAATAAAAGGCATCAATATTGGGGGGGTTTTTTGTTTGTTTTTTCTCCACTTTATTGGCATTAATCATCAATAATCTTGTACTTTTATCTAAAATAACTTCACAGGTCCCAGGTTTGCATATATCAACCATTTTGTTAATTGTCTCAGAAGTTCATAACAGATTGATTCATCTGTTGTTTAAATATTTCTTTCTCATTTCTGCTCTTTTTCTCGTTATCAGACCAGATGAGCGTTTACCCTGCATATTTCCACTTGACCACGTCTCATACTATACATCAGCTTTGTTCCGTCACTGCGTCTAGAACAGACCTGATAGTCTCCTCCAGTTCTTACTGGAGGACATCATCTGCGTTCCACCCGCTTCATGTTTGACCCTGAGCGATATGAATGCAATCTGAGAGAATCTGCCTTAAATTATTGATAGATGGAGAGTCGTGCTTCAGGCCCAACCAGCTGCCAAAAGAGTGGCCCACTACAGCCCTTCTCCTCATTTCTTATTGGCTGAGACGTAACCTTGGTTACGGTCAGCATACTATAGCTGTATATCTGTCTTGATTATTAATGAGAGTAGTCTCATCAGTCATATTTCCAGACATATTCTTCAATATAAATTCCATTGCTGTCAGATTTACAGAGTTCTAGTCTTCTGTTTTTCCATCGTACTTAGTTTTTTTTTTTCTGCATTGTGCTTTTTTAAAGCTCTATGAACAGTATTTGTGGCATAATGTCAATAATTTTGACTTGTCTCTCAACATTTGTTTGTTTATTTAAAAAAGAAAAATCACAATTATATTAATGCACTTCCAGTGACGGTCTATGGGGCCTACATTTAAGAGAAATTTGTTGTTGAAATTTGAGCTGTAAAGTTCCTAAATTGTCCTTTTTGAGGTCAGAATACTGTTCTTATGCGGGTTCCTGTGTTTTACCGATACATAAAATAATAAAGTCACACTTCACAATAAGGATCATTAGTTAAACATTCGTTAATGTATTAACTAACATGAACTAACCATGAGCAATACAGTACATTTGTTACTGTATTTATAATCTTCGTTAATGTTAGTTAATGAAAATACAGTTGTTCAATTTCAAGATCTTTTCATATTGTTATGATCCTGTTGCGAGTTGGGTTCTCTTTTAGTCTTGATTTTGCCTTTAATGTTTAATGGCACAAAATCAGGAGAAAGAGAGAGGGGGAATTCTGCTTTCAGGATTGGTTGTGGGTTTTCCCCACAGATTGTCATCACTGTATTGTTTTGTACTTGTAACTGTGTGAGCAAAGAGGTGAGAAATGTGTGTGTTTTGCTTGCATTCTTAGCTCTTGTTCCTGTTTTTGTATGTGAACTAGCCAGCATCTATATATATAAACACCACCAGCATTGTGTCACATTTCTGCTTTGGGTATGTATAGAAAGTTACAATTTACTGAACTCTGAGAAAATGTGGCCTCCCTAGAAACACATAAACACACATATGAGCAATATTAAATTGCTCAAAAGTGACAGTAAAGACATTTATAATGTTACAAAATAAAGCAATAAGCCCCAAGAAGCCGTGGTTTACAGCGAATTTATAACAGCTAAGGACTGTTGTTAGGCGCCTAACAACACTCCTTAGCTGTTAAAAATTCACTGTAAACCACGACTTCACGGGGCTTATTGCTTTTATAAAATGGTTACCACACAATACAAATATTAAAGCCAAAAAAATATGTATCAATGCAACTTTCATGAAGTAAAATCATTAAAAGGCTTTCTACCGATGGAAAAAATAGTCCCTGACCTTGAACAGCAACAGAAGTTACATATATTACGACATTAGATGGCGGCAAAGATTGTCTTTATGAGTGAGTCACGCAGTCTTAAAGACTTTTATACTGAAACTTGTTGTGAACACAGAACAAGACAAATGCTTTGACTAGCACTGTCAGTGTCATCAGGGCACGGGAAAAAAGGACAAGATCGCAGCGGACATTCAAACAGATTTTTTATTATGATTTTTTACAATGAACAAAATCAATAGAAAACAAATATATGTTTACGTTGCTAAGAGTGGTTTCTAGCAACATACACATTCAGTGGTGCATTGATACTTGATACTGTATATTTTCTGGAATTTTACAACAGCTTTGAACACTGATCAACCAATCAGAATCAAGGGCCAGAACTATCCGTTTTATAATACTCGATTTTAAACAAATGCTGTTCTTTTGACCTTTCTAAATAATCCCGGAAAAAAACACAAAAATATTAAGCAGCACAACTGTTTTTTAATATTGATAATAATAAGAAATGTTTCTTGAGCAGCAAATCAGCATATCAGAATCATTTCTGAAGGATGACACTGACACTGAAGACTGGAGTAATGATGCTGAAAATCACAGGAATAAATTACATTTTAAAATATATTACAGTAGAAGAAAAGTTATTTTAAATTGTAATATTTTTTCACAATATTACTGTTTTTTGTAATCCATTAAATGCAGCCTTGGTGAGCAGAAGAGACTTCTTTCAAAAATATTTAAAAAAATTAATTCATTAATTCCGTGTAGAAGGCATTGGGGTGTAAAGTGAAGCATTTATAATGCAGCAGAAGTGTTTGTTCAGCTGATGCTTGTGTTTGCTTTGTCTTTTCCTGTGTTGTATGTGTATGTGTGTTTGTGCATCCTGATGTGCTTGTAACCACGGGCCACATGAATTATAGTTTTTTACGCATGGAGCCACATTTGTGAATGTTTCTGAGAATTTGTGAATGCGCAGTCACCTTTGAAAGGCAAGGAAATGAATCATTCCATATTGAGCCAGTGTGGTGGGTGGAGGTGGACGGGATCCTATCAGAAGAAAGCACAGCCTCTCTTTCTCCGTCTCTCTCATGCATACGACACTCGTGTGCTTCCTGACAGCGCCGGTACCTGCCGTAATTTCCAGCTCACCCACAGCAAACAGTCGTACAAATCAAAGCTTGTTTTCAAAATGCATTCCTTCCCAGTGCTGCTAAACATGGAGGGAGTATGAGAGAGAGGGAGACGGAGGGGAAAAGCAGAGGTTTCGAGTTTTGTTTTTGCACATTGAGGCCTTGGAATCTGAACTGGCTAACCTTTCCCAGCAGCTGCTGCTGTTTGAACAATCTGCTCTGATCCAAACGTCTCACAGTCCAGAGAAAACAAGCCGTCTGTTCTGTGCTTGTTTGGCCACAAGGGGGCCAAGAGGACAAGACGAGAGAGACGTTTGTCCTTCTGTCTGTCTTTTATACAAATGTGTTTAAACCACAGTTTCGTCTGTCTGTCTGTCTTTATCAATTTTTATGTCACTTCGTCGATGCGATGTTTCATTCTGTCATTCTTTTGTTGTTCTTTCTATCTGGTTTTGTCTATCATTTTGTCTAAATTCATTCTTATCTGTCTGTCTTTTTTTTATCTATCATTCTATTTTTTTTTCTATTTCAATCATTCTGTTTATATTGGTAATACTTTGTCGTGTGACAGTTATTCTATCTGTCATTCTTTCTTTTTCATTCTGTCATTTTTATCGTGGTGTTCTGTCATTCTGTTTTTCTATCTTTTCATCATTTTATTATTTAATTCTGTCACTCTGTCTGTGGTTGTCTTTTTATCTGTCTCTCTATCATTCTTAATTCTGTTGTCATTCTTTACATAGTTCTTTTTTTCTTATTCTACCATTATGTCATTATTTCTGTCATATCTCTGTCATTTTGTCATTCATGCTATCATTCTTAATTCTTTGTCTTTCTGTCATTTCATCTGTTGTGCTTTAATCATTTTTTTCCAATCATTCTGTCTGCCATTTTTTTTTTTTCTATTCTATTCTATTCTATTGGTCATTAGGGGCTTTCACATCGGAGGAACCTTTTCATAGTTCCTAGAACTATTGTCTGAAGTACCCAGATTTTGCTGTGTTCGCACCTCAGGATCTAGGAACGATTTTAGTTCTAGGAACTCCTTTTGGGGAAACTAAATTAGCTCCTACTTCAGAGTAGGTTATAAATCAGCACTATAGGAACTATCAGTGATGTAAGTGTATGTTGATTGGTCAAACGCATGTCAAACACCGGCACCCGGCATTTTTAAAAAGCCATGTAAACATATTTACCTCACGAACATGGAAAACCGCGATAACGGCATTTACCTGCTGTCTGCAGGGTTGTGTTCTTTTCTCCGCCTCGATGATATGTAATACTGAAAGTTGTCATAGGATATTTCGTCTCTTAGCCCCACTTTTTGCTCTTTTAATCACGTAAATTATGTGTTTCCATTCCATCTCCGTTATCACAAAACCCACGACACACAACAAACACAGCTCCGATCACGGCATCCTCCATCCACCGGCTTCTAGCATTTGTAAATGCTGCGCTTAAAGACGCCACTGTCGGCCGCTTCACAATTCCTATTCCAGGTTGCGAATGCAACCAAGAACATGGCCCGGGGGAGAACTAATTCTCAGGGAACTATCTTTACTGAGTTCCTAGAACTGTTTGGTGCGAAAGCCCCTATTCTCATTTCTCTCTTTGGTACCTCCGACCGTTTCTGACAACACAAGGAGATTTGTTATTCATTCAGTACAAACACAGAGTGCGTGATCTATCTTTCTCTGTGTCTGTGTGTGTCTCTCTTTAGGGTCTAGAGGGGAACGTGTACGACCATGTGAAGGATTATCTGATATCCTTTTGTCGGACCGAGTTGGAAGCGTTTCAAGCAATCCACAGCACCTTCCAGTTCCTCCTGGAGAAGTCCAGTCGAGTGAGTCACACACTCTCTCTCTTCTTACATAGTTTCATCACTCTCTCAATTTCCCTCTTCATTCCCAGAAATAGATTTGCTCTGCCAGCTCCTCATTATCGGCTCCCCTATGAAGAAATCCCCTCACACACACATCATTCCTCTACTGTGCTGACAAACACATCTGTCTGAGCACTATTTTACTAGCCAAGGGGGCCTAATTTTACATACCACTGTGTGTGAGAGAGAGAGTTACGCAAACATTTTTTCTGCTCAAGCTCTTAAAGGGATAGCTCAAGCAAAAATAATACAATCCGAATTCCGGAAAAGTTGGGATGTTTTTTTTTAATTTAAATAAAAATGAAAACTAAAAGACTTTCAAATCACCTGAGCCAATATTTCATTCACAATAGAACATAGATAACATAACATAAATGTTTAAACTTAGAAATTTTACAATTTTATGCACAAAATTAGCTTTGAAATTTGATGCCTGCTACAGGTCTCAAAATAGTTGGGACGGGGGCATGTTTACCATGGTGTAGCATCTCCTCTTCTTTTCAAAACAGTTTGAAGACGTCTGGGCAACGAGTTTATGAGTTTCTGGAGTTTTGGTATTGGAATTTGGTCCCATTCTTGCCTGATATAGGTTTCCAGCTGCTGAAGAGTTTGTGGTCGTCTTTGACGTATTTTTCGTTTAATGATGCGCCAGATGTTCTCTATAGGTGAAAGTTCTGGACTGCAGGCAGGCCAATTCAGCACCCGGACTCTTCTACGACGAAGCCATGCTGTTGTAATAGCTGCAGTATGTGGTTTTGCATTGTCCTGCTGAAATAGGCAGTCATCTGGAAACCTTTATATACCTTTCAGCATTCATAGTGCCTTCCAAAACATGCAAGCTGCCCGTACCGTATGCACTTATGCATGCACCCCTATACCATCAGAGATGCTGGCTTTTGAACTGAACGCTGATAACATGCTGGAAGGTCTCCCTCCTCTTTAGCCCGGAGGACACGGCGTCTGTGATTTCCAACAAGAATGTCAAATTTGGACTCGTCTGACCATAGAACACTTTTCCACTTTGAAACAGTCCATTTTAAATGAGCCTTGGCCCACAGGACACGACGCCGCTTCTGGACCATGTTCACATATGGCTTCCTTTTTGCATGATAGAGCTTTAGTTGGCATCTGCAGATGGCACGGCGGATTGTGTTTACCAACAGTGGAAGTATTCCTGGGCCCATTTAGTAATGTCATTGACACAATCATGCCGATGAGTGATGCAGTGTCGTCTGAGGGCCTGGAGACCATGGGCATCCAATAAAGGTCTTCGGCCTTGTCCCAGTTTCTCTGAATCTTTTGATGATGTTATGCACTGTAGATGATCACAATCTTTTTACGTACTCTTTCACAGATTGGAGAGCTTATGCCCATCTTTAGACTTCAGACTCTGCCTCTCTAAGACATCCCTTTTATAGCTAATCATGTTACAGACCTGATATCAATTAACTTAATTAGTTGCTAAATGTTCTCCCAGCTGAATCTTTCCAAAATGTCTTGCTTTTTCAGCCATTTGCTGCCCCCGTGCCAACATTTGAGACCTTTAGCAGGCATCAAGTTTGAAATGAGCTCATTTAGTGGATAAAAGTGTAAAATTTCTCAGTTTTAAACATTTATGTTATCTATTTTCTATTGTGAATAAAATATTGGCTCATGTGATTTGAAAGTCTTTTAGTTTTCATTTTATTCCAATTTAAAAAATGTCCCGGGTTGTAGTTCTGTCATCATTTACTCAACCTGTGCGACTTTTTTTCTTATGCGGAACACAATAGAAGATTTTTTGTTGAACATTTGGGTCCAAACAACATTGGATCCCATTGACCTTCATTTTATGTTTTACAAACATTCTTTTATGTTCCACAGAAAAAACATACGTTTTGGATTAACTCTCCCTTTAAAGGGACATTTTACTTGTCATATACACTTGCATCATGTTTGTTAATTAGTTTTGTTTTTATGTCCAGGTGATGCAGGACTTCAACCAGCAGTTGTTCCTGCAGGAGAACCCCGTGTTTCACAAAGCACAAGACTTCCAGTTCCAGCCCAGTGACAGCGATACAGTGAGTTTCATGCATGCAGGTTTATAAACTGTATCTAGACAAATCAGTATACTACAGTTCATATATTTGGGTCAGTTAATTTTAATTTTATTTTTTTCCATTTGGAAGAAATTAATACTTTCATCAAGGATGCATTAATTTGATCAAAAGTGACAGTAAGGACATTTTATAATGTTAAGGAAGATTTCTATTTAAAATAAATGCTGTTCTTTTTTTTTAACTTTCTATTCATGAAATATTCACGTTTTCCACAGAAATATTAAGCAGCACAACTGTTTTCAACAATAATAAGAAGTGTTTCTTGAGCAGCAAATCAGCATATAATGATTTCTGAAGGATCAAAAAAGCTGAAAATTCAGCTTGCCATAACAGGTATGAATTACATGTTAAAATATATTCAAATAGAAAATGGTTCTTTTGTCAGTGCTGATAGCCTAGTAGTTAGTGCGCCGACATATGGCGCAAATGCGTTCACGGCGACCCGAGTTCGATTCCCATCTCGAGGTCCTTTGCTGATCCTGCTTTCCTGTCTGCTCTCTACTCTCCTCTCCAAATAAAGGCACAAAAAGCCCATAAATATAACTTTAAAAAAATAAAAGAAAAAGAAAATGGTTCTTTTAAATTGTAATATTTCACAATATTACTGTTTTTACTGTATTTTTGATCAAATAAATGCAGCCTTGGTGAGCAGAAGACAATTATTTCAAAAACATTAAAAACCTTACCAACCCCAAACTTTTGAATGGTAGTATATGTGTACAGAAAAATGTTTCTGTTCAGTTCTATAATCACTTTAGAATATGAATATCACAATTCTCTCTCATCATTGAATTTTATTCGGTTTAAACCATCTCATGGCAGGGAATCCACCTCTGTTATCATATTTTTTGTTTATTTCGTTATTTAGCTCATCAACTCTCTCTTTCTGTCTTTCTCTTGGTTTTATCTCTACTCGTCTTCAAACGTTTCAGACTTTATTCAGTGTTGACAGCGTCATCAACACATACCTCACAAGCGCACCAAAAAACAAATTTCATCATCACCTTCTATTTTTAGCCTGATCCATCTGAGAGTCTCTGGGAACAGAATTTCTTGTTCCTGCGGTGATGAAGAAACATCCCGCTGTTTAAACTCTCTTCTGTATCTACTCGAGCTTTAATCACAACTCATTTTTGTGAACTTTTCTCTTGTTATGCTTGAGTGGGACTGATGTTTAGCAGTTTTGAACTCCTTTTTACTCGGTAGCTTTTTTTATTTCAACCATAGCGTTCCTCATTATATCTGTCTGTATTATTTTATCCTATTTCAAGCTTCGGTTTCACTTGCTTACTGTAAATGACATAACTTGATGACAATTTAACATGTACCTACTGAACCATGCTATAAATGTTGTAATAAGGAATTATCTTATCTGCAATTTAAGCTTAAAGGAACATTCTAAATGGGAATCGTGCTTGTGCAAGTCGTCCCAGTTAAATAAATCTACACCAGTCTCTTTTCAATTATATGAAAATAAAATATATTGACTTCTAAAACCACTTTTTATAATATCTTTTCAATTATTTACATGTCCGGCATAATGTTTGTGCAATTTTGGGGGCTTTTCTCAGCGAATGTGAATGTGATTTTTTTTTTTTTTTTTTTTTTTTTTTTTTTTTTTGCAATTGATTTGATGAATTATCAGATTTTAATAGATTAATTATTAGCATTATTAGTTAATTACCATATTTTATTATTATTACTTATTTTTAAAACATTTAAAATGTATTTAAAAATTAATTTTACAGTTATAGAATTTTCTTAACTGGTAAAATTTAAATTCATCGATTTAAATGAATTAATTATCAGTTGATCCTGTTTTTTGTTGTTGTTTTTTTTACTATAATTTATATACAGTATCTTTATGAAGTAATTAGAGTATTGGAATGGTAATGCATTGATGTTTAGTATAATGTTAATTTCTTGAGTTTATCTTCATTGTTGTTAAAAAAAAAAGTTCATAGAAAGTACATATGCAGCAGTTTCTCTTTATTACTTTATTTTGACTGAATATATTAATATGACAAATTATCACGTTTTAGATTCAGATTCCTTTAAAGATGTTTTTTTCACCCTCTAACGGCCGGAATGATTACGAACCGCAGTACAATATTGATTAATTGGCCATCAATAAGCTCAATCGTTTAAATTATTAACAGTTAATCAATCTGTTTAATCATTAACAAAAACACCCCACAACGAACTTTTAAGTTTGTATTACCAAAGCATCTGCTCTCTCTTTATCTTTCTCTCTCTCTTCCTTACATCATCTTCCTGTAGTTCAGTATCGTGTTTGTTAACTTTCATCTCTGAGCATCTCTCTGACTGCTTTGCTGTTTCTAACCCTGTTCTAGATTTCCTGTCCTCTAACAGTCTGTTTCTAACCCTCTCTTAACCCCACCATGGCCGCGTGTGATGCGTGCATGTGTGTGATGCGCGTGTGTGTGTGCGTGTGTGTGTGTGTGCGCGCGTGCGTGCGTGTGTACGTGCGTGTGTACGTGCGTGTGTACGTGCGTGTGTACGTGCGTGTGTACGTGCGTGTGTACGTGCGTGTGTACGTGCGTGTGTACGTGCGTGTGTACGTGCGTGTGTACGTGCGTGTGTACGTGCGTGTGTACGTGTGTGTGCTCCCATCTTTCCCTCCTCTCTGGCTCAGACTCTGAGTTCCGTGCAGCAGTTGGTGGACATTGAGCCATCGGCGGTCAGTGTGATGAGAATGACTCTGGCACAGGTACCACACAGTCTGTTGGACTTGATTTCCCATCATGCATCAGTCTCCTGCAGCCATCTTCAACCTGTTGTTGTTGTTGTTGCTTGCATGTTGACATCAGCCTGTGCACCTGTGTATTTGTTAAACTTGCTGTGAGGACACATTTAAAGGGGAAAATCACTGAATCATTGAAAATAAGATTTTCTTTATTCCTTTTAAAGGAAAAGTGTCTCTTTTTTTTTTTTTTCACCACTGGCAGCACCAAACAGAATGGGAGTCTATTAATTTAAGTTGCCCGAGTGGGTGTGAAAAAGCAATATTGGCTCAACCAATGGTTTTACTTTAGGGTGGGAGTATCTGTTTGTCTGACCAATAGCAGATCGGAGGAGTGTTTGAAAATCTTTGTTAAGTGTTAAGGTTAGGGCTATTTACAATACACATAGTTTCAATATATGATTATATGTAATTTATATGCATTAATAACATGTATTAGTTGATATTAATAAATATTAATAGTGTGTGTGTGTGTGTATATATATGTATATATATATAGTAAAATTAATTGCTTTTCATAGTAATTTGTTTCTAAGCAGTTTTACAGAAATTCAATGTTAATATGTATTAAACAATATTATTTATTAGTTAATAGTAATAAATAAATATTAATAGTTATTTATTCTTATATTATATCTGAGGTATTTATTATGGAAGCTTGTTTCTGCCAATGAACTCACAATTGCGAGTTATAAACTCAAAATTGCGTGATATAAACAGTTCTGACTTTTTTTTCTTGCAACATCGAGTTTATATCTTGCAATTCTGACTTTATAACTCACAATTGTTAGTTTATGCGAGATGTAAACTCGCAATTGCGAGAAAAAAAGTCAGAATGGTAAGGTAAAAAGTTGCAATTACCTTTTTTTTTTTTTTTTTTAATTCAGTGGCGGAAAAAAGCTTCCATAATTTATTGCATTCAGTTCATGCTTCCTTCAGTAATTAATCCCATCACCTTGGATTTGCAAGTGCTGTGATACTGTTTGAGCTTCAAGAAGCTCTGGTTCATTTACACACTTCACCTTTAGAATAAGATTGATGTACTATGCATCACTGGAACACTTGATTCTGATAGCTTCAGTCTGTCCTTAGCAACTTTGACTAAAATATGGGTAAACTTAAGGGGAAAAATGCTACAAAAGTGCCTTTTACACTGTAACGCTCTTGTCAAATCCAAAGAGTGTCAGCTGTTGAAAGCCCCTGACACATCTAATACTCTCAGAGACAGTCGCTAGGATTGATCAACAGTGCAAACATACACACAGACGCAGTATTTTCCATTATACAGACATGCAGAAAGCGTCAAAGACCCACACATTCCATCACGCTCTCCCAGACAGCATCTGTCTGTGAGTTTGAAGCAGAGGCACATGGGATTGATTAGGCCTTTGCAAGCGGTTCTGATCCAGATGGAGCCCCTGCAGACTGTCATGCTTCCCAGCAGACTCGGGCAACCCAGCGTGCCTCAAACACATACGCCACATCTGCTTAAGGTCACGCGGAGAGAAAAAACAGGAAGACGTAAAAAAAAAAAAAAAAAAACATCTCAACGGGAGAGTGATGTTTAGATGCATTTTTTTCCCTTTCAAAAAGCTCTTTTGTCAGCCGTGAGTAGACCGATTGATGTGGCAGTAACAGGTGAAGATGCTTGTGTTAAAGTGCTCTGATTGAATTTATATTGATCAGTGTGCTGTCAGACTTAAATATTCACAAATGCAAGGAAGCAACGTCAGCAATTCTGCCAGATAGGGTCAATATACAGCACTCATACCTTATGATTCTAAACCAGCTGAAGCATCATGTTGTTTGCATGTGATGTTTCGTATAGCAGGGGTAGAATATGACCGCTATTTCAGAGATGGAGAAAGTTATTACATTTGATGAAAGATTATGAAGACAATTAGTTTTTCTTTCCTATAGCGTGCACTACCGTTCAAAAGTAAAATAAAAAAAATACACCAAGAAACTTGTATTAAATCAGTGAAGATTCCTGTTGACTCTTTACTGTCTCATTGGAGAACTCGGGTTATTGTTTTCAGGTGTTTAAGCTCAGAGATAAACGGATGCTTGGGAGAGACTGACAATTAGTGGATGAAAGCTGGAATAATGCTGTGATTGAGGAATAATAGAGACAGACTTGAGATTTGAGAAGACTTTGTAACCAACGAAATGATATATGAGTATATTAGATTTGTACTGTACATGCACATGTTCCGCAATAAGCCTCAACTCGCCTCCTAAAAAATCAATTATGTAGCATCTCTTACCCTTAGATTGAAGAATCAAGCATCTCTTTTTCTTTTATCTTCAGACCTGACGTTTGTTAACATCATCTCCCACTAAACATTTGGACTTGATTAATTAATTTATTGTGCTTCATATCTGATATCAGAGATGGTGAAATGTTTTCAACACTGTTCCTGTATCTGTGCTTTTTGTTTTTAATTGTGAATGTCATGAGTTCACTATTACCGCTCTGATCTCAAACCTGTGATTCTGACAGGTGTGTGTTGCTGCGTTAACCAGTTCTTTGTGTGTGTTTCAGAGTCGACAGCTGGAATCGGAGACGGGAACCACCGAAGAACACAGTCTCAACAAAGAGGCAAGGAAATGGGCCACACGTGTGGCCCGCGAACACAAAAACATCATCCATTACAAACGGGTAAGAGCCCCTGGTTGCACATTCATACTCGAAAACAACATCTATTACAAAGCGCACACACATACACACTTGAACATCTTCTGTAAGTGGTGAATCTTGTAAAAATCTGTTACAAATTCAGTTGAGATGTAAACTAATAATTGAATTGCAAATGACTGAGACATAAAACTTACTGTTTCAGGATCATGTCACATGAATCCACAAAAATAAAACAAAAAATTGAAATGAACCCTTAGACTTTTTTTTTATTATTTTTAAAAAAAAAAATTCATGACAATTTAGTAATTCCAGCAAGTTTTAATTTTTTTTTTTTTTTTTAAGTTTTGCATTATTCTCATTACTGATTGTTAATTACTGTATATAATGTATTTTTACATTATCTACAGTAAAATATATTGCTATACAATATTATATATTATTTGTATTGCAGTATTATGTTTAATAATCATGAAATAAAAGGGGTAGACCAAATACTACGACTTATCGTTGTGTTTGTATCTTGACTGATTGTTAGATTAGTGGCAGGAAATGTGACCTGATGCCGTGTTTTTTTGTTTGTTTTTTTCAAGTTAGTTGCTTGCCAATTGAATTGAGCTGATTAACAGTAATTTGTTTTTATGGCAGGCTCTAGAGGAATGTGAGACACTCGGGACTCCACCCACGGAACAAAGCCGGATCGAGCTGGAATTCCGAATAGAGGAGGCCAAGGAGAACATCCGCAAAGCAGAGGTGATGCGTGCTGCACGTCTGTCACCATTTGCTCACATTTGTGACATTCTGAAACATGTATGGCGTTTTCTTCCGAGTAACAGAAAAGGAGAAGTTTAGCGCATTTTCACACTACTTTTGCTCTACAGTAAGAGAGCGTACTGGGAGCATATTCTCACACAAAGCTATCATGTCACTTCAGAAGACTTATAGTGCATTACGTCATATAGTTTTTGGGGCTTGACGGCATCAGTCTCTGTTAACTTGTACTGTAAACATGTGTATGTTTACACTGAATAGTTTTGTGTAGTGCGTTTATTTGAGTAGCATTTGATTTGTATTTATGAAAGGGCAGATTAGAGAAAAACAAGGCAGAAGTAGACCTACTTAGTAGTAATGTCCCAAGCATGTCTCTGTAATGAATGCTTTTCCCTTTCCAGACAGAGATGCATTTTCTCTCTCTCTATTGATCTGTTCAGAGACAGGCTGTCAGTCTCTTTGTCTGATCGATGTGTCTTCTCCTCTAAGATGTCCTGTCGTGTCCTTACACATGTCTTCTAGCAGCCTTGGCGCCCTCTGCTGGCCCTGCCTGTGACCTCTGTTATATGTTAAAGCAATAGTTCACCTGAAAATGATAATTGTGTCATAATCACCCTTGTGTCGCTCTAAACCCAAATTATTTCTTTGTTCCTTAACAAAGAAATGTCTTTTCCATGTACTGTCAGCATGGATGACCTAGAGATGTCAAACTCTAAAACAGTCAATAAATGAACCATTAAATTGTCTTCAGAAGTCATATAATAGCTTGAAATTTTATTTATTAATCACTGAAAATTATTAATTAAATTAAATTGTGAATTAAAATTATGAACTACTTAAATTAAACAATTAAGAGATTAAAAAGGATTTAAGGAAGTAAAGAAAAAGAAATTAAATTCAAAATGGTGAAAATTTTATAAAAAATGTATGTTGAGTAGTTTGCATCACAGAATATTACTGTCGGTCACTGAACATTTCTATCATAAAACAGTTCAAATATCAAATGTTTAGCTACTTACATCATGCGATGCACTGCTAAAATGAAAGCGTTGCATTGGAATTCATGCTTGTCTTCTGTGACATAAGGCCTGCCTTCGTTGATATGATTGGCCATCTCAATCATTTTGACATTGACGAGCGCTGTTAAACCGCTGATGGTATACAGCCTGAAAATGTAACATTTAAACATTTTTTGTCATCCTAATAACAGAGTAGTGTGTAATGGAGTACAGCAGAGCAGCATCAAAAGAATATTAAATATCGAGGGGGACAATTTGGCCATTTCTAATTATTGGAGGTAATTGTCCCCCTCGATGTCTATGGTGGTTACGGCCCTGATTGGCAGCTAAGAAATTGGTCCTTGCATGTCTTGTAACTGATAATCCCACCAAATTTAAATATGCATAAGTTCAAATTCCACATTAGAAAGTCATATGGGTTTGGAACAATATGAGAGTGTGTAAATAATGACAGAATTTATATTTTTGCATGAGACCAATTCATGACAGTAAGATTGTAATTTAATAGTCTTAAATGTAGTAGATTTGTTTTCCTCTTGAACTCAGAGCAACTGAAGCCAAATTATCTAAATTCTCCATTAGTTCTTACAGACCATTAAATATTTAATAACCCCATTAAGAACTAATGGACAAGCACCAACAACACAACAAACAGAATAAGGAATGAAATATAAAGTTGAGTTTGGAAATGTTAACATTTAAAAATGTTATTTGGCAGCAGGCAATGTGCCAGAGGAGTCTGTGTTTACTCATTAACAAATATTAAAAGTATAATTGCACTTTAATAATTTCCTTTGAAAATGTTTGTCCCCTCAGAATTACGTGGAAATGAAAGTCGTATGTAATGTTTCCACTCCGAAGCAGCTTCCAAAAGCTGGTTGTCGTCTGTAAATTGAAACTGATGATTCTTTCGAAAGTTAATTTGCATCTTTGCCTAATAATGAGAAATGCTGAAGAGCATGGACAGCTGTACGCTCCTCTGAGATCAGACGCCTCACCTGTCTAATGAGAAGAACTACCCTAGACATTCACTTCTGAGAGCCTGTGTTGCTTCAGCAGTTCTGTCTGATACTATCTTGTCTTTTTTTTTTAAATGCAGCTTTTATGCTTTCCAAGGCTACTCTCAAACAACAGTAGAATACACGGCTGCCAGTACTGTTTTAAAGTTACATTAATTCATGTGACAGCCACGTTTAATAATAAGTCTCACACCCTTACATTTTCAGGACTCAGAATTGAATTTTGAGAGTGAGTTTGGACTGAAACTTTATTTTATTTATTGTGAACCTTTGTATTATTTTTATACTATTATAATATTATTATAATAATTAATATTTTGAATTCACTTTTATTTTTATATTTGCAGTTTTCATTTTTAAGTTTTAGTAATTTTCTTATGTGCCTTTGCCATTTTTATTATATTTTTAAATATTCTATTTAGCTTTGAATTATTTTTATTAATTTTAATTTTAACATTTTAGTTTTTCAGCTTATTTCATTTCTGTTAGCTGCCAAAGCAACATTTCTCTTCTTTTAAGTTTTATCTAATATTTATATTTATATTCTATCTATCTAT
The DNA here is from genome assembly GCA_037101425.1 of Elopichthys bambusa. Taxonomy (NCBI): domain Eukaryota; kingdom Metazoa; phylum Chordata; class Actinopteri; order Cypriniformes; family Xenocyprididae; genus Elopichthys; species Elopichthys bambusa. The sequence goes on along the minus strand of CM074441.1, from coordinate 15,809,474 downwards.
CTTTTTTTTTTTAATTGTTAATTATATCATTTAATTTAATTTTAGTTTGTTTGGTGTAAGTAACTTTGTGCTTTTGTAATTTATTTTATTTTTTAATATTTGTTTATCTTTATTTCTTTCACTTTTTAGTAATTTCTGTACTTTAACATAATTAATTCAATTGTCAAAGTAAAATTTCAAATTTTCGTTTGTTTTTCATCTAATATTTATATTTTGTTATTTCAGCTTTTTCAATTAACAAAAAATATTTTAATAGTTAACAATTCATTAATAAGTAGCTGCTTGAATACTACAGTACAGTATATATGTAAGATGTTGTATAAACAGGACAATCTATCTTATTTTAAATTATCTTTATTATAACTTTTTTATTTTTATGTACTTTTGTCATTTTTATATTTCTATTTAGCTTTTATTTCAGTGTTAGTTTTAGTCATTTTAGTACTGCAATTTCATTTATTTCAGTAAATAAGTAATTTATTTCAGTATTTTAAGTTTAAGTTTTTCATCTAATATTTATATGTAATGTTAAATTTAATTTCAGATCATTTACAATTCATTAACAATAACACTGGACTGAACTGAACCACACTAATCAAATCGTGATTCATTCATAAGTTCCAGCTTGAATACTACAGTATATGTAAGAAGTTGTATAAACAGGACAATTTATCTATCTTTCTCTCTGTTTGTCTTTTTCAGACGATAAAGTTGAAAGCAGAAGCACGTTTGGACCTTCTGCGGCAGGTGGGCGTTTCTGTGGATACGTGGTTGAAGAGTGCCATGAACCAGGTGATGGAAGAGCTGGAGAACGAGCGCTGGGCGTCGCTACCCACCCTAACTACCCATGACCTCTCTCTCTCGGTGAGCACCCTTTTTATCAAACATCCCTATGAAATGGTTTGACATTCAGATTTTCTCACCTGTGTTGATCAGTTTTCCATTGGAAGTTATGGAAGTTGTGGCTTTACAACATCCCTGTTATAAATGAGACCCCTGGTGCTCAGCGGTTTGTAGTTAGTTCAGAGCCGTGCCAACCTCCCCGACCCGGCCCTTCCTGATTCTGTCAGCGTCATTGTATTCAGACCCTCCTAAACAAACAGTTTAGCACGGCATCTCCGTCAGTCAGAAAGAAATAATGTTGATCACAGGAGCAAGACCTCATCTACATTCCCCTGATCTCAACAGATACAAGACACACAGTGTTTGTGTTATCATAGCAAAAGAGAGAACAAATTTTATCAAATCCCGAGACTTTAGAAGATGTGACAGGGCGTTATAAGCTCTTGGTAGAATAGTGTTGTTTATGCCAAGTACACACAAGTACAAGTCTATAGCACATTTGAGCACATACCGTTTGATATTTTGGTATACATTTTACATACATTCACATCCCTTGCTTGTTACTCACACACAAGTGCAGAAGAGTTGATTGTTGTCAACAAACAAGATAGAGGAATATCTTGCGGTGGTTTTTGCATTGTTTTGCACAGAATCATGAATCGTACAAATATAGATGAGACAGTGGTTAGAGAGACATGGACAGCTGTTTATATATATATCGAGGCTGTGCTGTATCGTGAATAAGTCACGACTGAAGGGGTTGCAGGCACTCCGCTTCGTGACTTGCCTAACAATGCCCTTCAGCCGTGACTTATTCACGATACAGCACTAGCCTTGAGTACCTTATTGCTTTCATAAAACGGTTACCACACAATATAAATATTAAAGCCAAAAAATATGTATCAATGCAACTTTCATGAAGTAAAATCACTAAAAGCCTTCCTTCCGCCGGAAAAAATAGTCTCTGACCGTGAATAGCAACAGAAGTTACATTATTACGCAATTAGATGGCAGCAAAGACTGTCTTTATGAGTGTGTCAGTCAGTAGCAAAGACTTTTACATTGAAAAGACTGAATTGTTGTGAACACGGAACAAGACGCAACTGACAAATGCTTTGACTAGCACTGTCAGTCACGGGAAAACCCCTTAACAGTTAAAAGGACAAGATAATACATTGGATATTAAACAGATTTTTTATTATGAACATAGGACTGACCTCTGAATGCAGGTAATAAACTCGCTCACTCAATCTCTTTCTCACAACACTCTTCTACATAATACAGTAAGCTTCAATGAACAATATAAACTGAGAACAAACTGTTTACGTTGCTAAGGGTGTTGTGTAGTGATACACAGAACCGTTAAGTGAAGCGGTCATAGCCGTGTTGTATCAGGAATAAAACACAGCTATTGACCAATCAGAATCAAGGACAGGAACTAACCGATTTATAAATATATAAATAGCTTATAGAGTAGTATTACAATAAAGCACAAGTGTAGTAAACAATATTATAATGAGATTGTGATAAAATGTATGTCGATAACTACAATAAGCTCTGGACATTTTTACTTAATATGGATTACCCTACCAGTCAGAGCAAAAATAAACGCAACAACAGCCAGTCGTTCTACAGGGAGCCGGTGAGGAAAACTAAAGCGAAACCGAACTTGTGTTACCCTCCAAAGCCGAGGAAATTGTCAACAAAAAAGGTAACATCGATATTGATTAATATGGAAAAAAGATATTGTGATCATATTTTTTTTGCCATATCGCCCAACCTTAGTTTAATATTTATTCAGCTCACAGCACACACAAACACACACACACACACAGAGAGATTTAAAGACTATAGGAGGCCAAAAGAGAGCAGCAGAGTTTGGTAAAGCTGGACTAAACTGAACCACACTTCTGCTGACCTCTGTTCCGCTGTTTGTTTCTTTTCCTACAAGGATAATGTAGGATGAGAGAAGGAGAGCAGATGAAAAAGCATAAATTAAATGATAAGACAAAGTCATTATGGTTAGTTTACATGTCTGTATAAAAATGAGGCTTTAACCCTGTAAATATATAATAATCAAAGCTCTGTAGATTTTATTGTGGGGACAAAACATATAATACAATGCAATACAATGATGATTGAGAGATGGAAAAATAAACGTTCCTCAAAAGCCTGATGGATCATATTTGAAACATTAAAACATGTTTTTCTAGAAATCGATGTATGGATAATAAGGTAAACCTTAGCTGCTTCAGACCAGTAAGTGTTCAGTTTGAAATATTACTAACAATACAAAAGTTATTCTTAGTTTATAAAAATCAGTAAAGATTTCACATCAACCTTAAGGTGGACATTTACACTAAAAGGTTTTTATTTGCGAAAGAAGTGTAAATAACTTTTTATGCAAGGTTTTGATCATGGTAATAATTTAGAGTCCTTAAAATTTGCCTATGAAGTATGATACAGAAGGCATTATAGGGTTAAGATAACAGTAACCTCAAAATGTTTTCTCACACTCGGGCGTTTCATTCTCATCTGTATTACCTCATCACAAGATGTTTTATGTCAGCCTTGGGTGTGGCCTATAGATCAGTCACCGCCCACCACATCACAGGTTACAGATTACAATGACCTCGTCTGGCCTCATGATTCAGGCTCCCACTGTTTGAAAGTTCTCTTGACCTTCACTGACGGACTTGGGATCAGTTTTCAACCTGTATTGTAACCAGTTAAATCTGGTAATGTGAGAGACACATTGAAAACCTTTAAGGTTTGAGTGTCTAATACCCATGTCCTTTGTTGATGATTTTATTCTTCTGTTGCCACGTTTTATCTCTTGGGGAAAATGGTCACCTGATCCCTACAAGACCAATGAGATTGGTGGGTGGAAGAGTCCACACCTCTGGAACACTGGTCTTTTGAGCTGTTTGTTCTATGCAGTTGTATGTTAACCCACATAAAGCCTCAGGCTAACTTTTTAAAGGTTATTGGATGATACTGAATCAACAAGTGAGCTGTGGTGTTTGTCAGAGTAGTGACACTCTTTGTCATATTTCTGTAGACCACAGTGGATTTGGACAGAGAGGAAGGAGAAGAATTAGAAGAGAACATGGAGACGTACGACGACAGCAGCTCAAGTCCTTCAGGAACCCTGAGGAACTACCCGCTCACCTGCAAGGTGCTCTACTCGTACAAGGTAAGAGATGCCAACACGTACTTACTATAACTATTAGAAATTGTTTTTGTTCATTGAAATAAAGCTAATATAAAATAAAATATTAGATGAATAACTTAAACTTAATGAATCATAAATGCAGTCAAACCAAAATGTATTCAGACACCTTGAACATTTCATTCATTATTACAGTTTATTCACTAAAGTTTAAAAAAATGGTAATAAAATATGACAAGATCTCAGAGTTAAATTATGTCAGAAAATATTCATCTTAATTATGTCAGATAACACTTAAGCAAAACATGGTCAGGTCAAAGTGTCTGAATAATTTTTGGTCCCAAATTTTTATCAGTTTTACTGGTAGTCCACTATATGAAGAATTTTTGGGTATAATATGTCACAGTTTACTTTATTTTGCTATCCTCTCTTACATAAATGAACTATAGTGTCCTGCACCCATTAGTAAAAAAAAAAAATTAAGAAAAAAATTATATCTAGTGACTGAATAATTTTTGGTTTGACTATATTTGTTTATGTATAATAAATATCTATAATGTATTAATATAATTTTATTTAAAATAAAACCAAATAAATAGGTTTTAAATAGGTGTTTTTTATTTTTAAATATTTAATAATTATTTTAATAAATATAATGTATTAATTTAATTTTATGTACGATGTATTATATACAAAAAAATAATTAAATAGACACATCTCTTCCACTTGCACTTAACTAATTTGCAACCATAAACAAAAGCACTTTCTATAATAGAAAAAAATAATAATCTTGTTCTCACTTTTTGCATTTATTAAATTAAAAATAAAATGTATAAATTACCTTTATTTATTTAAAAACACATTGAATTGGGCTTAGGAACAGTCAAATGTGTGGGAACAGGTGTTGTTAACTAAAACTATTTAATTTATTATTATTTTTATGGTAATAAAGCTGAATAAAATATAGATATTAGATGAAAAACTTAAACTTAAAAAAACCTAAATGAAAATTAGAAATATTTCCTTTGCAACTAACTGAACATAACTTGAAGTTGAAGTACTAAAATGACAAAATCTGAAATAAAAGCTTAATAGAACTATTTAAAAAAAATTATAATAATAATATAAGTGACAGAAGCACGTATCAAAATTAATAAATGCTATAATAGTATTTTAATAATACTAAAGTAACATGTAATAAATCCCATCAAAGTTGTTTAAAATACCGTTTTTGCACATATGATATCATCTGAAAATCAAACTTTCAAGAAATGTCAGTCACTCTGGCGTTCATTAAATTTGATTTATAGCATTGATTTTTGTTGTTACACACGACACTGTTGGAATTAGCCTCAAATGCCTGTCCCCATTCTGTTTATTGTACTAACAACTAAAAGCTAGTCAATTTTCAAAGTATTTAGCAACATTAGCTTAGCAATAACAAAGATGACAGCTCTGTTGTTCAGATATTTTCTCCTCAGGGAGTTTACTTGCTCGGCAGCTTGGCTCATGAATATTAATTATGTTATGTGGCATTCACATAACATGATGTCCTAACTGATCTGCTGAAATGCAGACGTTGGTCAGTAATTGGTAGTCGTAGTAGGCTGCAGTTTATCACTTGCACATTTATTCTTTCGATGCAGCCATCAGGCTACAGTCTTCAGGCTGTCATTTTATAATGCATGCTATCATTTCCTTAATACTGCAGCCAAACAAAATAAATATTTAAAAAATATAATATTTATCTTCCAAAAAATGGTGAAGACTGGTATGGTTGCCACGTCCCTCATTTTACTCTCTTCTAGAATTATTCTCATGTTTGTAACAGTTGTGTCTGTGAAACTGCTAAAAATGTCAGCTGGTTTCTGGAAAAATATTAACCTGCACAGTTGGCCTTGTATTGCTCAATATTCTTTTTTTTTCTGTCTCTTTCTCCCAGGCCTCTCAGCCTGATGAACTAACGATCGATGAGCATGAGATGTTGGAGGTTATAGAAGATGGGGACATGGAGGACTGGGTGAAGGTGAACCAATCATACCTTGGTTATTTTAGCAGTTTTACACCACCTGCTGAAGTTTATTTTTTGTCAAAAAATCAATATGACTGCATTTCTACAAGATGTATAGAATAAAATAAGGTTTGCGTTTTAGATCTCAAGACAAGATTTCCACAGAATTCTAACAACTGTTATTCTGAAAGTTTTACACGCCAGCTCTTTGAATGACGGTTGTTTGAATTCTGTGGAAATCTTTCTGCTGAGCTCTGGGTAGGTGCAGATTCCACGTGGGTCTGTTTATGAGTTTGATTATTACATTTTGGTTTAGTGTATTATGAATAATTTGATTATTCTTTTAGCTCTATATTTAAAGTCACAATGAAACGAAAGTAACATCTTTTTTCCATATTGTGAAGTATGTAACAGATTATCAAAGAAGAAAATGATGTAGGATGCATTTTGCATTTACATCATTTAGCAGATGCTTTATGTCAAAAGTACCAACTTCGATACCAAGTTGATACTGAAATTTTAAAATGTAAAAAATGTGAGACTTTGAGCGCTGTTGAGCAGATTCGTAAACACCTTTGATTTGCCATTGTGTTCACGCGCTCAACATATATGTCTGTGATTGGCTACAATGATCAACACTCCCGTGTGTGTCTGTGTAAGCGCTCGTGAAGAGCATCATTGATGTCTATTTACAACATGTTTTTGAAGTGTTAATCATTGTAGCCAATCACAGACATATCTGATGAGCATGTTAACACAATGGTCAATCAGAGGTGTTTATGAATCCGCTCAACTGTGCTTAAAGCATCACATTTTTTAAAATTTGGTACCAAAGTCGGTACTTTTGACAACACTATGCATGGATGAATTGTTCACAATTATATAAATATAAATATAGGGTGAATTTTCATTTCATGCCATCTTTAACACAAATTACCATGTTTAGATCCATTTCAGATTTTTCACACCAAAATCAGTGAAGAAAATAGGATTAAATTCTGCAGATTCTGTTTGGCCCTAGTCATAAATGACTGCTGCTTAATGGTGTAATCATTGCTTCCAGGCGCGGAATAAGTCTGGCCATGTGGGCTATGTTCCAGAGAAGTACCTGCAGTTCCCAACGTCTAATAGCGTACTGAGCATGCTCCAGTCCCTCGCTGCTCTGGACGCACGTTCACACTCTTCCAGCAACTCCACCGAGCCTGAGCTGGCATCAGGCAGCTTTAACGGAGACAGCAGCAGTAAGTCAAACACACACATTCACACTGATGTGAATGCTGATGGTTTGTGTGAGTGATGATGTGAGTCACAATGCATGTAAATATTAATTCTGGCCTTTTTATTCATTAATAAAAATGTATAAAAAGTGCCATGGTACTACCTTTTTTTTGGACATGATCGGTTGTTTGGTACCATGTTTTGTTGTGTTTTTTGGACATGGTCGGTTCTTTGGTACCATGTGTTGGTGTGTTATTTGGACATGGTCAGTTCTCACAGTCACAAAGAACTTGGGAATATCAAGAATGAAAATAAATAAGGTCTAAGAATAGACAACATACACTACAGTTCAAAAGTTTGGGGTAAGTAAGAAATAGTACTTTTATTCAGCAAGGATGCTGTCGTCAAAAGTGACGGTAAAGACATTTATATTATTACAAAAGATTTCAATTTCAAATAAATTCTGTTCTTTAGAACTTTCTATTCATCAAATAATCCTGAAGTAATGAATCACTGTTTCCACAAAAATATGATGCAGCACAGTGGTTTTCTACATTGATAATAATAAGAAATATTTCTTGAGCAGCAAATCAGCATATTAGAATGATTTCTGAAGGATCATGTGACACTGAAGACTGGAGTAATGATGCTGAAAATTCAGCTTTGCATCCATCAATAAATTACATTTTAAAATGTATTCAAATAGAAAACAGCTATTTTATATAGTAATATTTCACAATATTACTGTTTTTACTGTATTTTTTAATCAAATAGCCTTGGTGAGCAGAAGAGACGTGTTTCAAAAACATTAAAAATCTCTCTTGACCCCAAACTTTTGAACATTAGTGTACTTTTTTTTAAGGATACAGTCCCTAACTAGGACATACTAGGACTATAAACATATTTAGAAGAACTCCTCAAAAGAGCTAGCTGTCTTCTCACCTATTAATAACTTCTTTCTTTTCTTCTTTGTCTCTCCCAGTCAGTTTTGTTAAGGCCATGTATGACTACGAGGGTCAGACGGATGATGAGCTGTCATTCCCTGAGGGAGCCATCATCCGCATCCTCAACAAGGACAACCAGGAGGACGACGGCTTCTGGGAGGGAGAGTTTAACGGTCGAGTGGGCGTCTTTCCTTCCGTGCTGGTGGAGGACCTGACAGCCTCAGAAAACGGAGACACTCACTGGGGAACAGACACTCAGGTAAGACATCCAAAACTCACTCCATACTGATCATACTGAGACTCTGTGTCCATACTTATTGTGTGTTTCTGAGTTGGTTGATGTCTGAGGCCTGGCGTTAATTACAGGCGTGGACACTTCCTTCCTGTAATCATTGTTATCTGGGGTCATGCCAGATCAAAGCCTTTCTCATTATCTTAATCATGTGAATACAGTCATAATTAAACTATACTTTAATGTGGATAATATAGCATTATATAATTCAGTACATGCCTCTCTGGGATATTTAATTCTGATTAGTCAATCGCAGTATTTTGCAGTCAGATGTTTTTGTATTATAATGTTAAGCTATATAATCATAAATGTGTGTTCTTTGACTATTGAATAAGTTTATATGATTCAGAGTTTTATATAATTTAATAAAACAGTACACCACCATTCAAAAGTCTGGGCTCTGTAACATTTTTTTTGTTCTGTTTTTGTTTTTGAAAGAAGTCTCTTATATTCACCAAGGCTGCATTTATTTGATCAAAGATACAGTAAAAATGCTAATATTGTGAAATATTATTACAATTTTAACAATATTTCTATTTTAATATATTAGAAAATGTAATTTATTCCTGTGATGTCAAAGCTGAATCTTCAGTATTATTACTCCCGTCTTCAGTGTCACATGATCCTTCAGAAATCATTCTAATATTCTGATTTGCTGCTCAAGAAACATTTCTTATTTTTGATGTTGAAAGCACTTGTGCTGCTTCATATTTTTGTGAAAACCATGATAAAAAAAAAATTACGGGATTGTTTGAATGAATAGAACAGCATTTATTTGAAATATAAATCTTTTATAACATTATAAATGACTTTGCTGTCACTTTTGATCAATTTAATGCATCCTTGCTGAATAAAAGTATTAATTAAAATAAATATTACTGATCTCAAACTTTTGAATGGTAGTGTATATTAAAAATATCTGACACTGAAAGGATAAAAAGGTTTGTATATGCTAGCTTAGCAAGCTAACATGTGTTTTCCTCCCCAGGTGTCCCCGTGCCAAAGGCTTCATTCATCACTTCCTCCTCTGCCACTGTATGACCAGCCGCCCTGCAGTCCGTACACAAGCCCAGAGACCAGCAGCGCTCCCTCGCTGCCCCGCTCACCTTCTGTCAACGGAGAACACAAACTGCCCATCCCGCAGAAAGCCGCTGTTCATAGTAAGACACTAGTCGCCCCAGCCACTTGTGTTACTCTGATTATTCATATCTGTTAAGATTTTAATTTGAGAATGTTTTACATTTGGTTTAGATCACAATTCCAGCTTAAGTCCAGAGAGTCCAGGCTTCTCTCAGCCGCTGAGACTCACTCCAGACGGATCCGGACCTGGAAAACTCAGACCTGTATGTGAACAAATTTGCTACACATTTGCTTTGTCTCAAATCTGTTTTTAAGTTTGTTTTATTAACATTCTGATCTAATATCGCATAGAGCATATCTAGTAAATAAATATTACATTTTTAATCAGTTTCTTACATTTAGAAAAATATATATATTTTTTTTTTCTTGAATTACTGTGGTTTCAGATGTTGGTCACTAGAGCTTTAAGGTACAGAGAAATATATATTTTAGAAATGTAAATATATATTTTTTTATATTTTATAAATTGTATTTATTTTTAAAATGTTATAGAGTTTTAAAGGTTATTATCTGTGTGAATCTCATTAAACCTGACAATAACACATACAGGCCATATTTCATCCCCCAAATAAAACCAATTATATTTCTCATCAAAAAAATTAAAAAATGTAAATTAAAAAAAAATCAACTAATCGCACATTTTTCTGTAATTAATTGCGACTTCGCACCTAACATAAAAATTTGTAATATATTTTTTAGATTGTATTACATATTTTCACATTGAATCTCCAAATTAATGTATAAACAACCTAATTTTAAATATTTGTTTAATGACATCTTTTTACTAAGCACTATGAATGAAGGCCAGTATGACTGATACCATACTGCTACCGATGTCTCTCTTAAATAGATTTGTTCTCAATTTCTGGGAATGAAATGAGTAATTATAGCCATTCAGTGTTACAGTATAATTTAAAGCCATAATTTTTAACATTTAAAAGGCTTAAAGGTGCACTATGTAGTTTTTCCATCCGCTAGGGTACGCCTTTTCATCTTTGCTTGGCGTAGCTTGATGACACCAAGTTTGAGCATGGAATCTTGGGATGTGGTCTTCACCTCACAGCCAGTGGAAATAAATCGGGATAGCACTTGGACAAAAATCATGTTCATGGATGCAATTATTAACATTACTGTAGTATGAAGCAGAGGAGGACTGAGTGTTGTGGGAGCTGAACGAGGCCACTGGAGCGATTGTTAATTAGAGACAAACGCAACACACGTCTCGCGAGCAGCAGAACTTTTATTATGCCACACAGGCGCAAGCCGCTTCCGCTTTTCCGGTCATGAGTATGAGGTAACACATCGCTGTATATCATATTAGATACATTTGAGTGTGTTGAAAATTATGTCATAACATTACTCTGTGCGTTCGCTCGGTGGCTGCTGTGAGACACTTGTTGCACACTGCAGAAAACTAGATTGATTTTAGAATATTATATTAATAAATGCTGGGTGGCTTGTGTTAATAAATGGCATGCAATTCATTTAAAAATATATTTTATGATGGAGAAAATGCTGTATTACTGTTACTAAAAATAAAGTTGCATCTGATTATGCTATGTTTGCTACTTCACAGAATTGTGTTTTTCTCTGAGGCATGGTAAAGCATGGTACTCACAAAAAAAAAAAAAAAAAAAAAAAGATTTAATTTCTCCGTTCATTTCCAACAGCACTCATTGTGAATAGAGCCATGCATGTAGCGGCTTAAGGAAGCATCGCATTATTTAATATTTGTTTGTTTTGTTTTTTATTCAATTGATTCGTTAATACATTCAAAGGATGACGTGCAATAATTAAAGAATGATGTAATTTTACAGTTATTTTTACTGATTTCACAGTGTTATTTAGTTTCAAAATAGTAACAGGGTCCCTAAAAAGCGTGAATAAGATAAGAACCACAAGGTTAAATTGAGCTGATAACATGTTCAATAAACAAAGAATACTGTAATTATATTTTATTTGCCTTTATATTTTTGCACTCTATTTTTGCTGATTTATCAGTGTTATTTGCATTTCAAAATAGTTTATTTTCCTTTAATTATGAAAATAGACACAAAGAGCAACACTATTCCTTAAAAAAGCGTGGAAATAAGAAAAACTGTGGTCCTTAAGTTGAGCGTGAATAAGAAGCTAAAAACGCGGAAGCGTTGCGTCTTTTAAGGTGGACTGGATAGCTAAGGAAAGCGATATCTTCCTCCTTTTAACATCAGGCTGTCATCACTCCCATGACCGCGCTAGTCAATGTATTTGTCAGTTGCGTCTCGTAAGATGTTGTTTAAAGTAAAAACAATGTCCTTGTTTCAGTCCATTTCAATATAAAACTGACTGACCCACTGATAAAGACATCATTTTCATTGAATTCAAAATCACTAATGGACTCTCTCAATACCAAAAAATATAGCCATTATAACAGTATAAGAAGTAAAATAGGAAATAAACACAAGCAAACAGTTCAGTTAAACGTACAAAAGCAGTGCTCTAGTTAGTACAGGATTTAATTTCAATGTAAATATAAAGTTAGGAAACTTAATATAGCCCGTAAGCCAAATCTATTAGCTCTGGAATAAGTAATAGATTAATAAGACCAAAGATTGCCTGTTTCATATACCCAAAACGCATATCTTATGTTTAAACAGTATCTACACAAGAGCCAGTGGCAAATTTCCAATGGACTGGCCAATACGAAGCTGTTCTCTGCGGGTACATGAACGCTGAATGGTCGCTGATGGCCTGGAGCTCACATCTCCGAAAGCGTCTAAACAAATTTTCAAATATGTTTACATATAAATCGCAAATCTGAGCTCTAAACAACTACATTCTCACCTAAAAAAACTCTTAGAACAAAATAACAGTAGTATCTATAAAAATATGGCGGGTTTGATCGTCCGCCTTGACACTCGCTGTGAGAATGCTTCAAACGGTGAAACGGTTCCCGTGGCAATACTGGTAGAATATTGCATGGCTGGAAACCAGAAAGAACTGTTGTTTGTGTGTGTGTATATGTGTATGTATACATATATATATTTATTTATTTATTTATTTTTATTTTTGATTAATATTTTATAAGTTAGCTGTTCTGTATTAAACTTGTTTATTTTGTGTTTCTGTAGGTTCGGGCGGCACCACCTCCTCCAAAGCAACACGTTCGCAGACAGGTGGAGAAAACCGAAGAAGTGGAGATCACGCTGGTGTAGAGCGCCGCCCTAGTGGACTGACAACAAACCCCATCTGACCTCTGATCCACTCCTTATGGAAGGGGCGGGGTGTGCGTTAACCTGCCCTATGAGCATCCTTAAATCCCTGAGTGGGCGGAGAACTGTGTCTCAAAGACATCGCCACCCTTTTTCATAAAAAACAAACACCTCTTTTGGCGTCACGGACTGTTTGGTGCCTTAAACCGCTTTCATGCCAAACTCTAATCCTTGTATTCGTAATTACTTTATTGTGCAACGGGAACTTGTTTAAAACTTCGTTAATCCACTCAATGCCAGTAAATGATTAGGTTTGCTTCTAAAAACACAGAAAGGAATCAAATACAGGGGCTTAGCAGGTGCTAAAAGAGTTTGAAAGAGGCTACACTTGCACATCCATCTCTTCAGCGGGCTTTTGAAGAGCCGAACATGCAATACTAGGAATTATTGGAGGATACAGGAGGCCTGCATTGTCGTGCAAAAGGGGTCAGCCACGAATAGTCCATTTCATATGTAATAGCACAGTACATTACTGTCATCATAGGAATGTTATATTCACGATAAACATCACATCATATGGACATCAAAGAGAAAGGGAACTGTACATAAAAGGCTACAAGGAAAAAAAGGCGGTAGAGGAGAATGAGAAGGACGAGGGTTAAAAAGAGAGGAAGGCTGGTTACTTTGCTCTTTTTTCCCATCGGTTTAGCTTGCTCTTCTGTCTTGTGTTGATCTGAAAAGTACTAACTACATAGCTATATCCTTTTCTTCAATTTTTCATTATGAAGACCAGTGTTTGTATGTATTACTAATATTTAGTCCTCAAAAACACGTGTGAGACCGACCTAGAGATGTTGTGGTGTCTCTGAGCGTGTTTCTGCAACGGTCGCCTCTGCGTTACCGGTATGTGCGCGTCTGTTCGGGCGGAACGTAATCATGGAAATATACCGATCAATATACAAATATCAGTTAAAGTGCTTTTCCAGCCTAGCGCGTTTCCTATTCTCATGCTGTCGGCACTGTAGAATACCGAACGGGATGTGTTTTGTTTTCTTTTATCGAGTGTCATGGCAATATTTGAGATTGTGATGAATCTTCTTCAGATGTGATGGGATAGATTCCCTCCAGCAAGCACAGAAAAGGTGGAGAAGTTTTGTTTTAATTGCTGCCGATGAAAGCAAACCTATTACAGTGTCCTAAGTGCATTTCCTCCGTACAAGGGGCAGCTATTTTTTTTTTTTTTTTTTTTTTTTTTTTTTTTTTGCAGTTGAAGAAACATTTCATCATAAATGAGGAATGCCTGTTATTTAGATTTATCATCATTATTTTCATGCATATCTTGATGTGTCGCAGCACTTTTCTGGAATTTCAGTGCTTTGACCCCTTAATTTTATCATCTTTTTAAATGTCTTTGCATCCCAGCTGCCTCTTTTCGATGATAAAGCTGCCCAGCGTCGTGTTATTGATCTCGTGAGAGTGACTGATTGTAGTTTTCCCATAACGTTTAAAAGAGAACAGAGTTATTATGTTGATTCCATAATATAGACAGTGGAAAGAAAAAAAAGATCCATTTTGTGAAATGGTATCATAGTTCTGTTAAGCAAGAACAGGGTCATTAACGAAAAGAACGTGTGCAAGAGTAAGACGTGGGAGGAGGGAGGAGGAAAAAAACTTTGTTTGGTAGCCTTTTTTTTTTTTTATCAGAGAGGAAGATGTTTGAGTATCTTCCCTTTGTTTCTATTTTCCTCTGTCACAACCTATTTTCTTGTTGATCTCGTTGAGATCTTTTGAATGTTATCAAACTTGTTTTGAAGTTTATGGTTAGAGGTTAAAGCCCATTGTGTCAAAACTGTTCTCATCTATGAAACGAACGCAAAATTTTGATATTTTCATTTCCATTTTTTTAAATTGCGCTCCCAGTTCTCTTGGCCAGTTTCAAATCTTTGGAGCTTCTTCAATAGCGTTAGCTGCATATTCTAGTTGTTTTATTTCTAAAGTGATTTTATTTGCATTTGTTCAAATTTGAAGGTGATTCTGAGCTGCTAAAAAAAAAAAAAAAAAAAAAAAATGGAACAACATCAATTGACTGTTGCTGCAGTGACAATATCAGAGAACAGGTGAAAAATATTCTTTCTGCATATCATTAGCTGTAAAATTATTTGTATTTATTGTGTACAAATGTTAAATAAAAAATTGGGGAAAGTGCTTCTGCTTTGTTTTCATTTCATGTCTATTTTCATAGAAAACTGTGAAATCACACAAATCAGATTTTTCATGTTAACTATATTCTAGTCTCATGCATACAGTATGGCACACTTAACTGGAAACACTTTAGGATTTTTGAAGTCGTCATCTGGTTGGTTGAATTCTACAGGATGTCCGGGAGACATGTGTGTCACGTTCTTTAACGGTCCACCTGGAAACAAATGCCGTGACGCCAAACCCCCTCGTGGAAGAAGAAAGCAGTCGTGTTTACAACTGTCTCCGTTCATTTCCAACAGCAGTCATTGTGAATAGAGCCATGCATGTAGCAGGCTTAAGGAAGCGTCACATTATTTAATATTTGTTTAAACTGTTTTTTTTTTTGTTTTTTTGTTTTTATTCAGTTGATTCATTAATACATTCAAAGGATGACATGCAATAATTAAATAATGATGTAATTGTATTTTATATAGGCTACCTTTGCAATTTTACAGTAATTTTCACAGATATTTCAGTGTTATTTACTTTTCAAAATAGTTTATTATTCTTTTCTGAAAATAGACACAACAGTAACAGGGTCCCTAAAAAGCGTGAATAAGATAACCACAGGGTCCCTTAAGTTGAGCTGATGACATGTTCAATAAACAAAGAATACTGTAATTATATTTTATGTGCCTTTATATTTTTGCATTCTATTTTCACTGATTGTTGATTTTGTAAGTGTTTTTATGCTATTTTATGTAAGATACTTTGAATGTTTAGATGTGTTAAAGTCTTTTCAAATCTAGAGTGTGTTTTTGCTGGATGATATCAGGCTGTTTTATCAAATCATGCTGCTTGTCTGTCAGTTTTCAAAAGAGTGGGCGGTTCTCCTGGAGTTCCATGTACATAACAGAGACATGTTTCCTGCTGGGAAATGAGATACTAGGCAAAACATGCAGTCACCCTCCTCGCCTCCATCCACAGGCTAATGAGTGTGGATTTTTCTCATATTTCTAGAAGAACACAATGTTTCAGCTTGCATGTTAATTTTATGCTGCCACATGGAGTGAATAAAAAACTTTAGCTCTGAAGGAAATTGGATGGCTTGTGTTCAAGTTTACTTGTGCTCCAACCCCGAAGGTATGTATCACAGTTTTTTTTTTTTTGTCAAATTATATCACTGACCGAATTAATGTTTCAAAAGCTGTAGTCATTAAAAAGTTGTAACTACAAAGTATAACTCATATAATAAATAATATTACTAGATAGTAATTTACTAACAGTGCATCTTTAGTGAATGAAATGTTACATTTGGTTTTATTTGTGAAATGTTCTGTCTGTATGAATGTTCCCAAAGCCACATCCTAAGATTAAGTCCATGGATTGGTGTAGCGGTTCAATCGTTTAAAAAAGAAAAGAAAAAGAAAAAAAGGAGAGGGGAAGGGGAAGGGGGGAAGGGGGGAAGGGGGGAGGGGGGTTTAATCACCCACACGTAGTTCCAAACCCATATGACTCTTCTGAGCATCACATTTAATATGCACATGAGATATAGTCATACAGGTATGGAATGTCATGAGGTTAAATTACAGAACTGTACATTTTTTTAGGCGAATCAGCCTGAAACCTACATCAGGGATTGATTGGATTGTGAAATCCAGTCCCCCACCCCTTTGAAAAAACATGCACCGATGAATCCTTAACAGTAAGACCAGGAATGTGCATTAAAAAGTGAACAAGGTCCATTTAGATTCCATATTAACTTTAAAGATCTGGGCTAGTAAATAATAGGTAATGTTAAATCATAACTGAAATGTTCACTTAAATGTTCACTGAAATGTGCATTTGTATATTGCAGATTCTGTGGTTGAGAGGAGGCTACTAAGGCAGAGAGTTTTCCCCCGACTGAGAGAATATTGCAGACGCACATATGGAGTTGAATTCAGAGTGAGCAAACATCAGTCATTCTTGTTTTTGTCATTTGACCAGGTTGTAAACAAACTAATTCTGAAGAACATTATAGTTGTGGTGCTTCCCTTCCAGTTGAAAATAACAAATGATTTTTACCACAGGCACAATTGTGTTTTAATCCATAAACATGAATAAATAATGTTAATTTCTTTTATTGGAACATTGAGCATTTAATAGGTACTCCTACTGTCTCACTAGTAGCTAAACATCATACATTTTTAATTATGCAAATGACAAAAGACTAGCTGGGATTGTATTGAATTTGTCTTGTTGACACTATTTCTATACTGCTCTTTAAAAGCATGTCAATAGACAATTTACTGTGTATAAAACACTCTGGTTGTTTTGGCTAATAATTTGGGATCTAGGCTGCTAACATGAAGTCTTCTTCCAAACATTTGGTAGACAGTAGATCAATTGTCTATGGATCCAACCTCTCTGCAGGTTATCGACCCGTATGAAGCAGCAGATCCCAAATACTGGCCCGCACAGCAGGAACGACTTCAGATACTGGAGGACTGCAGGAAGAATTCTCTGGGCCCTTTCTTTGTGGTAATATACTTTTGGATCAACGCAACAAGTTTTAATTCTGTGTAAATGTTACATTTAATTTCCTAAAAACAGCTCTTAAAGATGGTTATAAAAGCAATAAACCGGGTCATATGTTCCTAATGTGCAGTGATGATACCATGGTTAGTTGTTTTAGGCAAAAGAATCTCTTTTTGCATTTAATACAGAGTTCATTAATAAATCAAAAGAAAAACGCACCAAATGATCTTACTTTAGTTTTTGTCTCTCGTCTCAGGGGTTTGTGGGTGAACAATATGGAAATGCAAATTTACCTCAGCAGATAGAAGCCTCAGAGTTCCAGTGTGTTCTTCAGGTATGCCAACGTATGGGCCTAAGGACCGACATTCTGGAGAGATGCTACCAGAGAGATGAGAATGCCATTCCTACCTCATTCTGTATGGTCAATCCAACAGGTCATTTTGAACAACCTGGTGTCCAGGCAAGTAACATTTTTTGCACTATTGGTGCACAGCACCACATAATTTAGCTAAAGTCCTTAATCTTTTGCCATCAGCAAGAGAATCCAACTGAGGAGAACAACTGGTGCAAGGTACTTCCAGAGGTGAGGACAATCCTTCATGATGTTGTGAACCAGTGTGTTCAGGAGGGGACTTTGACACATGATAAAGCTCAGAAATATTTCCGATCAGGTAAGCCTGTATCTGTCTAATTGCACGTTATTGCTACATATTTTGAATCAAAAAGATGTCTAATTTATGTTTATTTTGAAACCAGCTCTTGAAAATGACATCCGCTATGCCTATGAAAACCATTCCATTGAAGATGTTGCAAGATGTCTTTGCTACGTTCATAAAATAATTATCCCAAGGAAAGCAAATGGATTGCCCCCAGAGCAACAAGCCCAGTTGCACCGGCTGTCCCAGCTTCGAGTTCAGTTCCTGCCGAGTTTGGTCACCTCCCACGAAGCCCTGGTGTACTGCAGCACCACAAAGTGCAATCGTCTACAAGGTTACACTCCTGAGATGAGGCTCAACTTTGCTGCTGGTCTGAGTGAGCAGCTACATACAGATCTCAAGAGACTCATTGACCGTACTGTCTCAAAGGAAAGGACTGTTACAGTCGATGAATCTGGCCAGAAAGATCTGTGCCACATTTTTTCTTCTCAATACAGAATTGAACGGGAAGAAGTCGAGCATGTTAAATTCTACCTACAAGGAAAAAATACAATATTTCCCTTCATACTCAGTGGTACACCATGCTCAGGCAAAACTGTGCTTCTGGCTCACTGTGCAAGTCAGGTATCTCTCAGAAAACGTTTTGTTACCTTTCCATTTAATAAGTAAAATTTGGGATTGTGTATGTTTAGTAATATAGTCTATGACACTCATGGAGCCATTTGTGTTTGCAGGCATCCGTATGGTTGAAGGACCTGGATCCTGAGATTATTGTGTACTTCATTGATGTCAACAATTCCCTGAGACAGCTTCTCAAAGACTTTTGTGCAAGGGTTGATTCAAGTAGTACCTCTGTTACCAACATCTTCCAATTAAAAGAAAACTTTAGAAGGCTCCTGACCTCAAGATCACCATCCAAGAATCCTCTGGTGCTCATCATAGATGGTCTTGACCAACTGCCAAAGACGGATGGAGAATTTGACTTGACATGCCTTCCCAAATCATTAGCTTCAAATGTAAAGCTTCTCATTTCAATTACTTCAAACAGGCCTGCCATTCTTGCTACCCTGAAGATGTTTTACCCAGATTCAACCCTGTTCTATGAATTGCAACCAGTAGAGAGTAAAAGCTGCAGCCAGCTAATGACAACACGTCTTCAGGAGTCCAACAGAAAGATCACCTCAGGCCAACAGATGTATGTGAATCAGGCTTTTAAGAAATGCTCTGTCCTGCTATACATGGAACTCCTTCATAGACAGGCAATCCACTGGAGCTCAGAGTTTGAGATTACAGAGAACACTCTTGTCCAAGAGGTCCATAATAACATTGTTTTGATGTTTGATGATCTGGAGAAGAAGCATGGGAAAGCTTTAGTCTCCAAAGCTTTAAGCTATCTTACCTTGGCTAGGTATGGTATAACTGCAGTGGAGTTGACTGATGTTCTTTCTTGTGATGATGAAGTCCTAGCATGTTTTCTTCCACCAGGCGATGACATACCACTTACGTTGAGGGTCCCTGAAGTTTTTGTGGAAAGTCTTCTTTTAGACCTGAAGGGGTTTCTGGTACTGAGGAACATTTTAGGTACCCAAACTCTATTCTGGGTCAGCCGACACCTCCCTTTGGTCATATGTAAGAGGTACCTGTGCTCAGAAGAAACATGTCAGAAGATAAATCATGTGCTGTCAGACTATTTCAGTGGCCTTTGGGCAAATGGCAAAGCAAAGCCTTTGATCATCAAAGACATGGAAATCCCAACCTCTTCAGATGTCCCACAGAATATTTACATTGATAGACAAGTGCCAAGTCAACCTTGGACCTTTTCTCCTCCTTTCTATAGCTCTACTGCCATGAGTCCATCAGCAAGAACATATCCCAATTTGAGAAAACTCCACTTACTCTCTTTCCATTTGTTCAAAAGTGGGAGAATCGAGGAACTCGGTAACCAAATGATTTCTCAAGAATACCTCCAGGCAATGCTGCAAGCCATACTGGCTGATGAACTGTTTCTGTGGCTTGAGAGGACATCTCAGTTGGTGTTTCCCAGGGAACTTCAGCTCCTCCACATCATCTTGAGATCTTCAGCATGTCTACTAAGGAACAACCCGGCCTTTCTCCCAACAGTACTGCAAGCCAAACTCCTTCCTTTTCTGAGTGTTTTTCCTACATTGGGAGAATGTGTTAATTCAGCAAGGCCTAAAGGTATGCTCCCCAAAAATGAAGTGTATACTGTGTTGCCTCCAATTCCTTCAGTCCCTTTTACCCACTGTACACTGCAAGAGTCAACAGCTTCCCAGATCATGCAG
The DNA here is from genome assembly GCA_037101425.1 of Elopichthys bambusa. Lineage (NCBI taxonomy): Eukaryota > Metazoa > Chordata > Actinopteri > Cypriniformes > Xenocyprididae > Elopichthys > Elopichthys bambusa. The sequence goes on along the minus strand of CM074441.1, from coordinate 15,789,003 downwards.
TCAGCTGGATCTACCTGTGGCACTGTGGTGGTTGTACTGGAAAATGGTGCTGCTTGGGTTTGCAATGGAGGTATATTTGAAGGCTTCAAACTTACTACATCCCCTAATCTGCAGTTCACAAGTGTCACTAGTTCTGGAAACATATTCCTTCTCAGCACCCAGTGCAGTAAACTTGTCTTGTTGGATGCAGGTGTTAATGTACAGCCTCAAGAAATTCAAACTCAGCACAGAGAAAACAGGGAAAACATCATTCTTGAGGGTGTCTTGGTGTCCGGTGACAAAATATTTGTGTGGTGGAGAGGACAAAGCATTGTTAGTGTATTTGTTGATAGGGAGGAACATACCCAACTGCATTGCACTTATGAGATAACCTGTGTGTCATGTTCTGTGGACGGAGATATCATTTACTGTGGACAGAATGACAGTTCAGTGACAGTATTTGATTGGCCCAATGGCAAGCCTCTAACCACCTTCACTTGTCCAAAAGATATACCATTAATTGAGATTATTCGCTCTGAGGGTGACCGGATGATTACATGTGTAGATCAAGCAGGAAATGTATTTGCTTGGAATCTTGAGATTATAACAGAACCAGTTCTGATTGGTGAGATCCATTGCAGAACCAAGCAGAAGGTTTTAAACACAGACTACAAAGGGGACAACATTCTCCTAATATGTAAAAAGCAACAAATGCAACTTATTGACATACATCAAATTAGTGTACTTGATCAATTTAATCCCCCGAGAGGAAAAACAATTAAGCAAGCCATAATGGATCAAAACTCACGTTTCGTCCTTGCTTTACTGTGCAATTGCCCGTTTCTGCTAGTCTGGAATTGTGCCTCAGGACAGTGTGTGTTGAGTCTAGACACTGCAAACTGTCAAGCTAGTAAACTTCTGAAATGTGGGGCCACTTACTTGGCAGCAATAACAAGTGTAAGTGTTCTTATTTGGGACATGGATCTCATTGCAGCTTCAGCATTGGCCCCAAAATCTGGAAGGAGGGTGGAGATGGTGGCTTTCGGATCTGATGGAGGAAGCTGTTACTCAGCAGATGGCTCAGAACTTGTGTGGAAGTGGGCAATATCAGGTGTCAAAGTAGAAGGCTGCTTCCTTCACCAAGGTTCTGTGGAGTCTATGTCCGTCTCTGGAGATGGCAACTACCTTGTGAGTATTGCAAGAGGAGACATATATGTCTGGGATACCAACAGTGGGAAAAATATTCACAAAATCTCTGGTAGTCAAGCATACAAGGTTTTGATAACTCCCAAGGGCAACTCTGGAGTTGCCCTTTCAGAGAGGGGTCCATCAAGGGTGTGGAAGTTGCAGAGTGGAAACAGGATTTGCAGCATTCATCATCATCTCAGAAATGCTGCCATTTCACAAGAGAGCACCTTCCTTTTAGGTCTTAACGGTGGGAATCTCTTGGCTGTTAGCCTCTGGTCTGGTAATATTAGCAAATGCTTCTCGTGCTCCAACAAGTCAGATGTTGTTGTTGCTTTCCATTCTCTGCTTGACCATCCAGATTATGTGATTGTTGCTTCAGCTTCAGGCACTGTGTACTCCTGGAGGTTAACAGAGGATACTATTTGTCGTCAATTCAAGTTGCCAGACTCTTCATTGTGTCAACCTGAGATCTTTAGCCTATCATCAAATGGGGGATATGCCATCCTTTCTATATCCGAATCCACTATAAACATCTTAGACCTCTCTAATAGTAAACTCTGCTCTTTGAGAACTGAAGGACCTGTTCAGCAACCAGATGTGACTGTCTGTGTTTCTGGTCAATATGTGGTCTATATATGTTTCTCCTCATTGGTGTGCCACAATATGTCCTGTGATCTCCATGAAAAACCGATGCTGGTAGTCATACGTCTGACTGATGGAGAGACCATAGGAAAGTTCTATTTGTGCAAGAACCCTTCTACTCTAACTGTGTCAGAGGATCTGTTTGTGTATGTAGGGTTTGAGGATGGTTCTGTGGGGGTTTATGCTGTTATTGACACCAAGATGGGTAACACCAGCTGGAAGAAGGAAGGTCAAAGCCCAACACTTTTGTGTCCATTGGATGAGCTACTGATTTGGTCACCTCTGGTAAATCCTAACCTTACTTGGGTTGAATTGCCCCTGCAATCGTTTTAAATAGTTCCAGTGTAACCAATTCTGGTTTTGGCACTGAGGTCCAAAAAGAAATAATGTATATGTGTAATAATGTAGTTTTACAGAATGTCATATTGTTTTGACATATAAAGATAAAAAAATATATATATTTTACTATGTTCCAGAATGCTAAGACTGTGTTTGTGATATACATATGTTTATCATAAAAAATATACAAAATCTAAATATGTTAATATGTCTCACATAAGTCAGGATTTAAGAAGAAATCAGGTGTGTAAATGTATGCTATACATCGCCAGTTTAAAAAATCAATAAAGGATTTAAGGCTGAGTATTACAATATAATTTTTTCTGTATTATATTTTCTTTTGATCTATTTGATACATTTTTGTATTGTTGATTGTTGCATAGCAATCCATGATTTTGTTAACTTTGTATTGTATAGAATGAGTTATATTTATTAATGTTTATAATACATAGGGACATTGTGGTTCAACTTACAAAAGTCTAAAAAATAAATAAGAATAAAATTCTTAAAGAAAAAAGTAGTTACATTTATTTGTTTATTTAATAATTTGATGTGTTTTTAGTGTAGTGCAAAAAAAAATATAGGAATAAAAAATAGTCTTATTATCTTATTAAAACATTTATCAAATAAATCATTACAAAAATGTTTGATGCGGAAGAAAATAGAAGCACGGCAATTACATGTATTACTACATGTAGGCTGTACAATATATTGTACAATTTAAAAACGAAATGCGGTCATAACTACAAAGAGATTACCGCGTGTGACTTAAGGACTACAATTCCCTTCACCACATACATTCATACGGAAGTGATCCTTTGCCATAAGTGCACTTCCGCTCTATTGCCAATTCCTTTCCTGTCTGTGGCCTTTGGCAAGATGGCGGTGCAAATCTCGAAGAAGAGAAAGGTTGGTACGAATTTCAGCGCAAATATGTGTAATTAAAGTACGGGGTGCGAAATAAGAGTTGTACATTATTACTCTGGTACTTAATTATGATTTAAGCAGTTCAGATGAGGATTTTATAAGGCTGTGTCGTTGGATTGAACTGGATGATGTCGGCACTGAATCTGATGTGAAACATGGCAGATGAACGCTGCGTTCCGTTCAGTGAGCTTTCATATTTGTGCCGTCCAAACATGTATAATGCAATATATAAGTGACCTTTAAGCGCTTTATATGTACCCTGAAACTTTCGTTAGTATGGCTGCAAGAAAATGACACTATATTCAGGTATGGACTATATGTAGAGTTAAATATTTCAGCAGTTGTACATGAAACACAAATATTTCTAGTGCTGAACAGCATATGGTTTGTCTTTAACTTTTATTTGACGTTTATTATGGGATTTAAAACTGAAAAATGCAGGTACGATGTAATGCATGTATGTACTCATATAAGACTGACTTGTCTTTCATTTTATTTCCGCATTAGGATGTATTAATCATTCTAATGTTTATCTATTAGTTCGTGTCAGATGGTATCTTCAAAGCTGAGCTGAATGAGTTCCTGACCCGAGAGCTCGCCGAGGATGGATACTCCGGTGTGGAGGTCCGTGTCACACCAACAAGAACAGAAATCATCATCCTAGCCACCAGGTGTGGGTTATATCCTCTTTAGTTCCATGACCACATGATTTAAAAACATTGTAGTTAGCTCGAGCATAAAGTGTAATTACTTTATTTTTGTTATTTTAGGACCCAGAATGTCCTGGGAGAGAAAGGCCGCCGCATTCGTGAACTGACTGCTGTCGTTCAGAAACGATTCGGGTTCCCCGAGGGCAGTGTGGAGGTAAGATTGGTGAAGTTGTAAGTGGGGTCCAAAACTAGTTTGTGATGGCTAGTTTTGATGTATTGGGTCTTTCTTCGTTGTAGCTGTACGCTGAGAAGGTCGCCACCCGGGGTCTCTGTGCCATCGCTCAGGCAGAGTCGCTGCGCTACAAGCTGCTCGGAGGTCTGGCTGTCCGTAGGTAAGCGTTCAATTCTGAGCACACTTGCTGACTGAAATTCCCTTCAGTGATGATACGATGACGAGTCGGAAAGGGTCTGTTCTGTCTTTGAGGATTCTGGGTCAGGTTCACGTTCTGTGCGTCTGACTTCAGGTCCTCAAAGCAGTGGGTCCAATCGCTTGAAGACATCGAGGCATTTGTCTGAGAAGGATGGATGGATGGAAAGCAGGCAGCGTGTTTTAATTAGAGTCCAGATTATTTTTCCTTTCCATATCCTCTGTTTATATTTCTATATCATGTTTGTCATCCTCAGGGCCTGCTACGGTGTGCTGCGCTTCATCATGGAGAGCGGGGCCAAGGGTTGTGAGGTGGTCGTCTCTGGTAAACTGAGAGGTCAGAGAGCCAAATCCATGAAGTTTGTGGATGGCCTGATGATCCACAGTGGAGACCCCGTTAACTACTACGTTGACACCGCTGTCCGCCACGTACTGCTCAGACAGGGTGAGTAAGAGGCATGGAGGAAGATGAATTGAACTGACAGCTTTCCAGTTTTTTTTTTTTTTTTTACCGTTTGTTTAACGTCTTTGGCAAATCTCTATTAATAAGGGCTTTGTGGAAAGTTCGAAGAGTGTAAAAATGTATAAAGTTATTTTAAAAAATTGATGATAACTACAGTACTATAGCAGTAGAGTACTGAGTAAAAAATTGAATGAAAGTAAATGCATACTAAATTTTTAAAAATATTTCAAACAAGATTCATGAGTTTTAACTTCTCAAATCTTTAGCAAATTGAGGTGCATTATTTTACTAGGGATCAGTGGAATTATTTAATGTAAAAAAAATTGACTAAAATGAGTAAATACAGTACTGCAACAGTACAACTCTGAGTAGAAATGCAATGTAATGTCATTTTATTAACTAAATATTTTCCAAATATTTTACACTAACGTTTCACAAGAACCTCACAAATATGTGAACATATTTGGGGTCTGTGGTATCTGAATTATAATTACTATTGCAATCAGATGATTACATAGTTGTGACAGACCTGTTTCAATAAATCTATTGCATTGAGAGCTTGATTAAAATTGAAATCAAATCAGCAAGTCTGAGTTGATGCACATCTGTTCTTAAAGGGACCGATCACCCAAAATTGAAAATGGTCATTTATTCACCCTCAAGTTGTTCCAAACCTGTATGAATTTCTTTCTTCTGCTGAACACAAAAGATATTTTGAAGAATATGGGTAACCAAACAGTTGATGGAATAGGTTTTTGTCCCATACCATGGAAGACAATGGGGTTCATCAACTATTTGGTTACCAACACTCTTTAAAATATAATTGTGTTCAGCAGAAGAAAGAAATTCATACATGTTTAGGATGACAAAACTTAAACTTTTGGGTGAACTTTCAAGTACTTTTGACTTTAATGTGTGAAGCTTTTGCCATTTAAAAGTGTATGTTTTAGGATGGCACCACTAACGTCTTGCATATTAAGCAACTAATCATTGTTCCAAATTTAGTCTCGGAATTATCTTCCCTTCAGTGATTTTATAATGAATCAGAATTGCGTTGTATCATAAGTCTTCAGAGCAGTGTGATGATTTAGAGGTGTTAGTCTGAGTAGGTTCTGAGTGAAACATATGGTTAAGCTCAGATGGGTTTGTATTATACTAAACATTTTTCTGGTCAAAGTTTTATGTATTTTTGTGATTGTATATGTTCATATAGGTGTTCTTGGAATCAAGGTGAAAATCATGCTTCCCTGGGATCCCAGCGGCAAGATCGGCCCCAAGAAGCCCCTGCCTGACCACGTCAGCATTGTGGAGCCCAAAGAGGAGGTCCTCCCTACCACCCCAGTGTCTGAACAGAAGGGGGCCAAGCCCGAGGGCCCAGTCATGCCACAGGGAGCCCCAGTGCCGACCGCATAAAGGGGTAAGAGCCTAAAAACCCAGTATTGAGGTCAAATGACCTCCACGTTGCCTTCGGTGATGATTCGATGACGAGTCGGATTGAGGCGGCCCTCTGAGGATTCTGGGTCAGGCTCATGTTCTGTGCGTCTGACATTAGTTCCTCAGAGATCGTGTGTCCTCTTAGATTGAAGATTTCGAGGCATTTGTCTGAGAAGGTTTTTTTTTTTGTTTTTTTTTTTTGTTTTGTTTTTTCTCCTTGCTTGACTACTTGTCTTTAAAATGCTTTTTTTTTTATTCTAACAAGATGTTTTTGTCTTCCAGGTTGACTGATCATTGATGGAAGGCCTACACTTTTCTGTATAAAAAATTAAAAATAAAAGATGAAATGGGGAAATGTTGTCTGTTTTCATTCATTTCAAAGCTGTAATGAATGATTCCAGTACTTAATGGTTTTAGTAGCCAATGCTGTCCCAGAATGGAAATAGCCATCCAAGTTATGTGATCGGTAAAAGAAGTGTTTTTTTCTTTTTTCTCCTCCCTATTAACTTTTTTATACTTGCATGTGATGGCATGCAGAATGTTTTTACCCTGAACTACACTAATATCCTCATGTGTTAATCTCTAGATGCTTAGCTTTATTTTATTAACAGCTTTCCTTTTAAGATAAAGACTACTGGTTTTCATTTACTTATAGTTCCTGTAGATCAGGTTATGGTACAAAACATTTGCAGATTTTGGATTTGTAACCTATAGAGAGGTGAAGGTGTCAGATGACATGCCATTTTATTTACTTGGTATTCTGAAGCACTAAAATTGCACATGTCCAAAACAAACGTATTATCCATGGTACTTTTGTTAGTGGGCTAAACTATCATTTTCAGCCTTAAACAAAAAAAGAAAAAGTAGTACCTATATTCATGAAAGGCCCCTGCATTCGTGAACTGACTGCTGTCATTCAGAAACGATTCGGGTTCCCTGAGGGTGGTGTGGAGGTAAGATTGGGAAAGTTGTAAATGGTGTCCAAAATTAGATTGTGATGACTAGTTCTAACGTATTGGTCTTTTTTCATTGTAGCTGTACGCTGAGAAGGTCGCCACCCGGGGTCTCTGTGCCATCGCTCAGGCAGAGTCGCTGCGCTACAAGCTGCTCGGAGGTCTGGCTGTCCGTAGGTAAGCGTTCAATTCTGAGCACACTTGCTGACTGAAATTCCCTTCAGTGATGATACGATGACGAGTCGGAAAGGGTCTGTTTTGTCTTTGAGGATTCTGGGTCAGGTTCACGTTCTGTGCGTCTGACTTCAGGTCCTCAAAGCAGTGGGTCCAATCGCTTGAAGACATCGAGGCATTTGTCTGAGAAGGATGGTTGGAAACGAGCTTTGGGTTTTAATTAGAGTTCAGATTATTTTTCTTTTCCATATCCTCTGTTTATATTTCTATATCATGTTTGTCGTCCTCAGGGCCTGCTACGGTGTGCTGCGCTTCATCATGGAGAGCGGGGCCAAGGGTTGTGAGGTGGTCGTCTCTGGTAAACTGAGAGGTCAGAGAGCCAAATCCATGAAGTTTGTGGATGGCCTGATGATCCACAGTGGAGACCCCGTTAACTACTACGTTGACACCGCTGTCCGCCACGTACTGCTCAAACAGGGTGAGTAAGAGGCATTGAGGAAGATGAATTAGACTGACTGCCCTTGATATTTTGTTTCTGTCAAATCTATCACATCTCTACTTTAATAGGGGCTCTGTGGAAATGTTTGAAGAGTGTAAAAATGTATCAAGTAACTCAAAAATGGATAAAAATGAATACAGTACTATAGCAGTAGAGTACTGAGTAAAAAATGTAATGAAACTAAATACAAAAGAGATTTTTCAAATATTTCAAACCGATTCATGAATTTTAACTTCTCAAATCTTTAGCAAATTGTGGTACGTTATTGTTTTACTAGGGGTCAGTGGAATTATTTAAAATATGTAAAATTATTTAAATAAGTTTGATTAAAATGATTAAAATACAATATAACAGTACAATGGTATGAGTAGAAATTATAAGTATTTTACTCATTGTAAATTGGGTCTTTATACAAGAAACGTTTACATTTTAGGGTGGGAGAACCTCACAAACATGAATATATTTTGGGATCTGTGGTATCTGAATTTTAATCACTCTTGCAATCAGGTGATTACATAGTTATGACAGACCTGTTTCAATGAATCTATATTGCATTGAGAGCTTGTGATTCCAATTTAAATCAAATCAGCAAGTCTGAGTTGCATATCTGTTCTTAAGTACTTGGACTTTAATGTGTGAAGCTTTTGCGTATGTTTTAGGATGGCACCACTAACGTCTTGCATATTGAGCAACTAATTATTGTTCAAAATTTAATCTTGGAACCGAATTATCTTCCCTTCAGTGATGATATAATGAACCAGAATTGCATTGTTTTGTAAGTCTTCAGAGTAGTGTGACGATTTAAAGGCGTTAGTCTGAGAAGGTTCTGAATGCATGCTTTGAAATGTATGGTTAAGCTCAAATGGGTTGGCATTAATATTATTTGTTCTTCTGGTCAAAGTTTTATATATCTTTGTGACTTTGTATGTTCATATAGGTGTGCTTTGAATCAAGGTGAAAATCATGCTTCCCTGGGATTCCAGTGACAAGCATGTCATGTCAGCATTGTGGAGCCCAAAGAGGAGGTCCTCCGCACCACTTCAGTGTCCGAACAGAAGGGGGCCAAGCCCGAGGGCCCAGTCATGCCACAGGGAGCCCCAGTGCCGACCGCATAAAGGGGTAAGAGCCTAAAAAACCCAGTATTGAGGTCAAATGACCTCCACGTTGCCTTCAGTGATGATTCGATGACGAGTCGGATTGAGGCAGCCCTCTGAGGATTCTGGGTCAGGCTCATGTTCTGTGCGTCTGACATTAGTTCCTCAGAGATCGTGTGTCCTCTTAGATTGAAGATTTCGAGGCATTTGTCTGAGAAGGTTTTTCTTGCTTGCCTAGACTTTGAAATCCTTTTTTTATTTTTTTTATTTTTCCCATTCTAACAAGATGTTTTTGTCTCTTCCAGGTTGACTGATCATTGATGGAAGTCCTACACTTTTCTGTATAAAAAAATAAATAAATAAAAGAATAAATGGGGAAATGTTGTCTGTTTTCATTAGTTTCAAATGAGTGCTGTTATTTCAAAACTTATGATTCCAGTATTTAAAGGTTTTAGCTTTCAACATTTTACTGGCTGATGGTGTCCCAGAATGGAAACAAGTCATGTGATTAGTAAAAGGTGACTGCTAGTGATGTGACTTTTTTTTTTTTTTCCTCCTCCATTAACTGTTTGGGGGGAAATGTTAAATTGTCTAATATATACTGATTGATTTTGGTGCTATCTAGTTCATTCCCTGTTGTAATTATATACTCATATTATTTAAAAAAAAAAAAAAAAAAAAAAAAAAAAAAAAAATTCATTCTTTAATCAGTCTCTATATGTAGCTTTTTTTTTTTTTTTTAGAAAAATAAAACACAGAAAAGAACTTTCAGTTCATACACAAGTTCAATGTGAAGGCATGCCGAATGTATTTGCCTAAACTATACTGGTATGCTTAGCTTTATTTATTAACAGCTTCAATAACAGACTACTGGTTTTCATTTACTGATAGTTTCTGGCACAACATTTGCAGATTTTGGATTTGTAACCTGTATAAAACTGTGAAGGTGTCAGATGACATGCTATTTTATTGTTTTGGTATTCTTAAGTACTGAAATTGCACATGTCCACAACAAACGTATTAACCATTGTACTTTTGTTAGTGGACTAAACTATTTGAATAACTTTTAGCCTCAAGAAAAAAAAGTTCCTATATTCATGAAGGCAGTGCAGTGCTGCTGTCCCTGTGTGTCATGGGTGGATCTTATAAGGTTACACACGCACACCTGAATCACACAGCCTGAGCTGCTGCTGACTGCATGAAGAACTCAAGCTTTAGCTGAAGACCATGAGTTTACCGGACTATAAATCTCCTGGAAAACAGTCCTCAGCACCTGTACAGTCGGTAAGACATTAAACATGAACATATACGTTTATATACAACGAATACGTTTGAAAATGAATAGCCACAATGTAAAACTTTTAGCGTTCCATGTTCTATTTCATGTAGCAGCTGTTCTGTTTATCAGCTATTCTTTCGATCGCCTGATGTGTAATTTTGTAACGTTCATTTAATTTCTGACACATTATAACAATGTCTGTTATTGTGTGCTGCTAAAGTTCACGGTAGATTGTCACAGCACCACCTGTAAAGCAAACACTCGCGAGTTGCGCGTGCACTTAGTACACGATACTTCAGTAACAAGAAAATAGTTGTTTCCCAACAGTATTGTATGCTTAAGGCGGAAGCTGGTAAAAGATTAAACAGTGAGGTTTTTTTTTCGACATGAATTTTGCATTTTTTTAAATTACTTTTTACTTGTCATAAAACCGAGATTAAAAAAATGTTCTTAATATTTCAAATTCTAAGCAAGTAACATTTATGGCAAGTTATGTCCGTAATTCTGCTGCATCCTTCAGCTAGCTAACTTTTCTAAAAATAATAATAATAATAATAATAATAATATTAATAAAAAAATAGGGAGAACTAAACTGCATGGCGTTATTTTATTTATTTATGACTTACTATCATGACACTGTTTTTAGACACGTTTTTAGCAATTCTCTGAAACACTTTGGAGTACCATTTAAATACCATCTTATGTCAATGATGATCTTTGCTTTAGTGTTTTTATTCACAATAGTGTTTTATACACCATATTTATGCACATTTTACAAATCTGATTAAAATAAATATTGTTAGATTTCCTGCCTTTTTTTCTAATTACTATTTAAATCCTGTTGAGTTCATATCAAAAAAAAAAAATATGATCATCTTAAAAGCACAATATGTAATATTTTTGGATTAAAATATCCAAAAACCACTAGAACAGTGTTATATATTTTGTTGACTTGTGTACTTACATTATCCCAAATGTTTCCAAGAATGTTTAAATCCAGAGAAATAAGCAATTTTAACCAGGACGTGGACCGTGTCTGTGCGTCGCCTATCAGTGACATCATACCCGCGTTACCCTCGGTTTCCGGTTTTATTTTGTAGAAACCATGGAAACACCAAAGACGCTTTAATATATTATGTGTTTTATTAGACAGGTGAGCAACTGTTTGGATACATTCATAGACAGAAAACTAATCATTGTTATATAGCTCAGCACAGTCTTATTGTTTAAGTCTCATTTTCTTGAGTTACAGTGAGTATCATGTTTTACCATGCCTAATATCAATCTAGCTTACTGCAGTATGCATTAGGCCTAAGTGTCTCATAGTATCTGCAGAGCGAACGCAGAGTAGCACTATAACAACTTTTAACACACAAATGTATCTAATATGATAAAACAGTACTGCGTTACCCCACATACGCTTAACTAGAAGAATCTAATCTCATCCATGAACATGATTTCTGCCTGAGTCCTGTCACAATTCTTTTCCACCAGCTGTAGACGTGAAGACAACACCTCCCATGATTCTGCGAAATCAAGGAGTCATCAAGCTATGCCTTTGTTTTAAATAAGCGACCTCTTGTGGCAAAAATTTGCATAGTGTGCCTTAAAATGCTTGTTTTCTCTGTCCACAGAAATCCCAAATTGTCCAGCTAAATATCGGAGGTCATGTCTTCAGCACCACCCTGGGGACCATCCGGAAATTCCCAAACTCCACACTGGCAGACCTGTTTAACGGATCAGCCAAACGGCTGGACTCTGAGGGTCGTTACTTCATAGACCGTGATGGGACTCATTTTGCATACATCCTTGAGTACCTCAGAACAGAGAAAGTTCCCACTGATCACCTGCAGGAAGTGCATAAGGAGGCGCTTTACTATGACATCAAACCTCTGGTCAAAGCCATTGAGGAGACACCTCAGTTCTTTGGAGAGTCAGTTGGAAGACAGCAGTTTTTGGCCCGTGTGCCAAATTACCGCGAAAACCTGGAGGTGATCGTCCGGGTGGCCAGAGCGGAGGCCATCGCCTCACGTTACTCCAATATAATCGTGTGTGTTTTGAGGACAGAAGATGATTTAGCCAGATACAATGATGCTATTGACAGTCTCGGCACCCCAAAAGAGTCTGTGGTGAGCTTTGGTCCATGGAAAGCTCCAGCATCAGTGAATGACCTGTTAGATTGTGTCAAAATAGACATAGAGGCCAAAGGATATCAAGTAAAGATCCAACCACACAGCATAGGCAAAGGGTTTCTCTTTAAGAGCTACAACTTTTTCTATAAATTGATTTTCACCTGGTGGTGAAGAGTGTGAGGCCCAACATTAAGGCCTTTCATAACATGGAAATAGGAATGTACAAAGTGAAGGGATATATATATATATATATATATATATATATATATATGATTGACTTATTAAACTAATCAGACTTATCAAACATTTCTTTAGCAGACCCACATATATGACAGACAGCTGTCATTGATGTATAATGAAGTTCTTATCTGTCAGTATCTGTTCAACCCTTGTTTAATATTGACACTAGTTGTGCTATCCTGGCCTTAGGCTTAAAATAGCTTCTGCATGGATGTCTTATAAAGTTTTAAAGGAATGTTCTTGTTCAATACAAGTTAAGTTTTCTTAGCAGCATTTATAGCATGCTGTGGATTCCATTTATTTTGACTAGTGTGTGTGTGTGTGTGTGTGTGTGTGTGTGTAAAAAGTCTGGGAAAACATACTACATACACTTTCATGTATTTTAAGTGCATGATTTTTAAGTCTTGAGTGCAAGTGTTTGTCACAGATGCTGGTAAAAGGCTTTTACATCAACGTTAGGTCTTAAGGAATGTTATTGGGTTGTTAATTTGTCCATATCTGCAAACTGCACCATTATATAACTTTTAACATTTATGCATTTGCCTGATGCTTTTATCCAAAGTGACTTGCATTGCATCCTAGGTATACATTTCATCAGCTCATGCATTCCCAATGCATTCTATAAGAATGAACATTTTTAGTGAAACAGGTCCACTTCATATACCAATGTTATTATTATTAACATTGTTAATATTACCTTAATTTGTGCCATGTATATATAATATGTCTGTTTTAACTGCTGTATGTGTCCACTGTCTGTTCCATTTTTTTCACTGCTAAGAAACTTGGGACAAACCCTTTTCTTTGTGGAGATCATTAAAAAAAAAAAAGGTACAAAATAATATTAAGAAAAAGTGATGTGCCTCTTCCAGCAGAATGGCTGTTGTAATGTCATACATCATGTATGTTTGTAGGAAAACAATGCAAAAGAAAAGTCGAATGATTTTAAAGATACCTTACCTAGTGGATTCATGAAATTGTTGCTTAGAGAGGTTGTGCCATCTTTTTAAGTTTTAAACTTGTATACTATAGCTGTTGTTCTAGTTTGAAATGTTCAAAAATAGATTGAATTACTTAAAATGTGTTCTTTGTTTTGAATGTTAAATTGTCTAATATATACTGATTGATTTCTGTGCTATCTAGTTCATTATTCTCTGTTGTAATTATAGCCTCTAATATATTGTTATATTTTTTAAAAACAGATATTTCATTCTTTAATCAGTCTCTATATGTAGCTTTTCTAGAAAAATAATACACAGAAACAACTGAAAGTTCAAGCTCAGGAAAAAAAATATAATGAATATGTATATTTTTGTAATTTTTACTTATATCAGAATAGGCTGTTTATAATTGTAATATAATATAATATGGAATTAAATGTATTATGCATGAGGCACTGAATTGTGTACAGATAATTTTACAATTAAAAGGAAAAGCCCTCGATCACAGAACTGTCCTAGAGTAATTTTTGAAGACTTCCGTCCATGTGGCGTCGCTGTTCCACCTCAAAGTTCTGAGGCCACTGAATAGGGCGTGCATGAAGAAGTGCAGGAGCGGATAAACACCGCTATGGCAGCTCATCTGAAAAAACGAGTTTATGAGGAATTCTCTAAAGTTTCTCAGGTGAACACGTAAATCATACATATTGATCATACAATAGCATAAAATATGTGTTGGTTGCGGAAGATAATTATATATGATGATATTCGAATAAATGCAAAGCAGATGTAGCCTTTAGCATTAGTGTGAAGTTATTATTATTCTAATGACAACGGCATTTTTTTTTCATATTGTTTGGGTGTGATTGTTTTAGTCAAATGTCAGTCAAATGTTATACATTTTTATACGTACATTTATATATTTTCCTCGTCCCACTGACACTTCCCACTCAACGTTTCCCTGTCAATTTTTATATTAGGCCTAATATTTAACTTGTGTGTAGTTGGTGATGCTGAAGTTAATAAATAAATAACTGTATGAATGTTCAAATCCTTCATGGTTGTGTCTGAGACCTTTTTCACAAAATACCTGAAATATCAGGACTAAATAATCAGTTATTCTTTTTCTCAATGATTATATCAGGCTTTTTGAAATTACTTTTTATAAATTAGATTTTTTTAAATTGTGTTGTTGTCATCTCTTCGCAGCAGGTGTCTCTTGAGGAGGTTCCTACGAAGAAACTTCGACTGACCAAACCCAGTAAATCAGCCGCTCTTCACATTGACCTGTGTAAAGCCAGCAACCCCACAGACGCTCTGCAGTACCTGCTGAGTTTTGCACGAAAGCCCGTAGAGGCCGAGAGTGTGGAGGGAGTCGTGCGCATACTGCTCGAGCATTATTACAAGGTATCAGAAACAGAAACTTCATGAAACATTCAAATACAAAAAAATTCTTGATACTGATATTAAATATTTACCACCCACAGTTTTTTTTTTTTTTTTTTTTTTAAATGAGACACCTGCACATTCCAGTTTATATGTTAATAAAAGTAATTTATTATATTTAACAACTGTGTCTTTAAATGTATTTATGGTGATGTGGTCTACAGGAGTCCGATAACTCGGTCAGGCTGAAGATCGCCTCTCTGCTGGGTTTATTATCAAAAACCCAAGGCTTCGCTCCAGACTGCATAGTAGACGACGCTATAAACAGTCTCAACAATGAAAGTAAGGATAAAATCATAAGACTCTGTTTAAAAATGAATTTGACACTTAATATAAATGTCTTGATTGAATGAGTTACACTTAATTAAATTTAATGTACATTGTCACATATATAAATGTAAGGATATGCTGGGCAGAGTTAATATTGATAATTCAAACTAAGATTAGTTTAAATTCTTTTAATTTAAAAATAATTCTGAAATAAAATTTAAATATTAGTTAAAAAATTTAAATAAACGAAAATTAGAAATGTTGCCTTGGTTATGAACTGAAAGAAGTATAAGTTGAAGTACTAAAATTATTAACTGAAAATGAATAAAACCAAAACTGAAAAGTAAATTAAACCTGAATAGCAATATTTAATAAAATAAAATAAAATGACAAAAGCAGATAAAATGACTAAACATTTAACTAAAATTAACATAAAACTAAAAGAAAAAACTGGTGCTGCGGACAACATTTCTTAACAGGAAAACATTTAATGAAAGTTAAAGCCGTTATTTCTGACACATAAAATGCATTTTTTATTGAGTCTGATTAGGCCAGATGAAAAAAACCCTTACATTTAAACCCTGAATATGCTTTTCTGGTCAGGGTAGATTACTTTGGGTTTGGAAATTGGATTTTTCTAAGAATTTCATCTGTGTTTTAGAGTCTCATCAGGTTCTGGCACAGCTGCTGGACACGCTACTGATCATTGGTACACAACTTCCAGACAAGATCGCTGTCATTCAGAGACTTATAGATGTGGCCTGCAAGGTGACGGCAATAACTAAGATTTCTTCCATTCCTATAATACTGCAATCATACTTTTTGGCAGTACCATTATTCATACTGATTTCATAAGGTTTTTAACAGCTTTTATATTATTTTGAATTATGATTTTTTTGTTTTGTTTTATATTTTACTTTAATGCCCTATTTTTCCTCAGCATCTCTCAAGCACTTATTTTGGGGTGAGGAATAAGTGTCTCCAGCTCTTGGGCTGTCTGGGGACGGTTGATAAGCCTCTCAGTAAAGAGACTGATGCCGGACCTGGAGCACAAACGTCACCCGTACGGGATGTACAGAGTTTGATCAGCGACTATTTTCAGGACCAGGACCCTCGTGTCCGCACCGCCGCCATCAAAGCCATGGTACATGAGCTCTGTAAAATAACGTGGTGTTAAAACTGCATTAATTGCCACTTTCTTTAAATGACCTGTGTGTTTTTCTTTCTCCCATCAGCTGCAACTACATGAAAGAGGGATGAAAATTCAACAGACTATTTATAACCAGGTCAAGACAAATTATAATAATCTTATACTACCATTTAAGTTTGGGGTTTGTCAATTTTTTGATATTTTTTGATATGTTCTGCTCACCAAGGCTGCATTTATTTGATTAAAAATACAGTAAAAACA
The DNA here is from genome assembly GCA_037101425.1 of Elopichthys bambusa. Classification (NCBI taxonomy): domain Eukaryota; kingdom Metazoa; phylum Chordata; class Actinopteri; order Cypriniformes; family Xenocyprididae; genus Elopichthys; species Elopichthys bambusa. Next base: position 15,772,518 of record CM074441.1, on the reverse strand, counting down.
GTAATATTGTAAATATCCAGTCTTCAGTGTCACATGATCCTTCAGAAATCATTCTAATGCTGATTTGCTGATCAAGAAACATTTCTTATTATTATCAATGTTGAAAGTAGTAGTGCTGCTTCATATTTTTGTGGAAATTTTTTTCAGGATTCTTTTATGAATCGAAAATTCAAAAGAACTGCATTTAATTAAAATAGAAATCATTTGTAACATTATAAATCAGTGTAAGGCATCCTTGCTGAATAAAAGTATTAATTTCTTTTAAAAAACCTTACTGACCCAAAACCTTTGAACGGTAGTGTATGTTTTAAATTATTCTTTCTATTGAGCATGAGATTACATAAGGAATCTTTAATAACTAACTTATGAATGTCTCATCTCTTGGACAGGCCTGTAAGCTCTTGAGTGATGATTATGAGCAGGTTCGCTCAGCAGCTGTTCAGATGGTTTGGGTTCTGAGCCAGCTTTATCCTGAGAGGTAGAAGGTCAATTTTTACTAGCTTTCTGTGTTTTGGGCACTGTTATATGTGTATACTTTTCTGTTATATTGTTTATTTAAGCATGCACTTTTTAATTATACTTCTTATTTATTTATCCAAAAAGTAGTGAGATACAAACATTGCAAAATGTGTTACTTAATTACATGACATAACAAATATTTTCCCCTTATAACAATAACAAATGGACATATTATTATACCCTTAGCTGAGATAAAACCTACACATCCCCTTAAAGGATTAGTTCACTTTAAAATGAAAATGACCCCAAGATTTACTCACCCTCAAACCATCCTAGGTGTATAAGACTTTCTTCTTTATGATGAACACAGTCAGAATAATATTAATAAATATCCTGATGCATCCAGGCTTTATAATGGCAGTGAACGGGACTAATGAGTATGAAGCTCAAGAAAGTGCATCCATCCATTATAAATGTACTTCACACGGCTCCAGGGGGTACGACCTCCTTCCGTATTCAACTTACGAACATTTTTTTACGTAGGACGTAGTGTAAGTGTTCTGAACTGCGAGAGGTGTTACACTTTTTTCGTAAGTTGAATAAGAAAGGTGGTCTGGCGGAAGCTGGATATTTTACTTTATAACTTGTTAAATATGGATATTTTTCTTACACAAATGCATTGCTTTGCTTCAAAATGCCTTTATTAACCCTTCAGAGCCGTGTGGAGTTTATGATGGATGGATCCACTTTCTTGAGCTTCATACTCATTGGTCCTGTTCACTGCCATTATAAAGCTTGGATGTGTCAGGATATTTATTAATATAACTCCAATTGTTATGGTAGTTTCTTATGGTAATTTCAATTCAAGAAATTCAAAAATGAAGCCTTTTAACATAGATATGAACACTGATCGGTTTTGTGCATTAACAGTATTGTTCCCATCCCCTCCTCCAATGAGGAGATCCGACTGGTGGATGACTCCTTCGGAAAGATCTGTCACATGGTCAGTGATGGCTCGTGGGTAGTCAGAGTGCAAGCTGCAAAACTGCTGGTAAGTTTTGGTTGTGTTTGTAGCATATACGCATAGCCACATGATTAATTTCTTATCACTTGTCCATCTAACTGTTTCACCCTCTCTCAGGGCTCAATGCACCAAGTCAGCCCTCATTTTCTGGAGCAGACTTTGGACAAGAAGCTGATGTCAGATCTCAGGGTATTTACACACAACAATTGATGAATAACATGCTAAAAACACACATTCAAGAGATATTTAAAAAATGGTGTTCTCATTCTGTCTTAGAGGAAACGTACTGCTCATGAGCGAGCAAAAGAGCTGTACGCTTCTGGAGAGTTCTCATCTGGACGGCGATGGGCCGACGACGCTCCCAAAGAGAAAGTTGACACTACCGGTGTAAACCTCATCGATTCTGGAGCCTGTGGGGCGTTTGTTCATGGGCTGGAAGACGAGATGTACGGTATGTATTTCAAAACACAGCCATTATTTTTGAGGACATATTTAGCAGTTTGTACCAGAGCCTGTTTATTCATTTGGTATTGTTTTTCACAGAGGTGCGTATCGCTGCGGTAGAGGCGCTCTGTTCCCTCGCCCAGTCATCACCAAGCTTTGCTGAAAAATGTCTTGACTTCCTGGTGGACATGTTTAATGATGAAATCGAGGAGGTGCGGCTGCAGTCCATCCATGTGTTACGGCAGATCTCGACTCACATTACCCTCAGAGAAGACCAGCTGGACACTGTCCTTGCAGTACTGGAGGTGCGATTGGATTGTATTTAAATATAATCACAATTTTTGCCAAATTGTGAAGCCCTACAAACAAGCATGGCAGCCCTTATATCAGGCCAATTAATTGAACATTCATTACAGGACTCATCGCGGGACATTCGTGAGGCCCTGCATGAGTTGCTGTGTTACACTAATGTGTCCACTAAAGAGTGCATCCAGCTGGCCCTCTTGGAACTCTTGAAGAACCTCACCAAGTACCCAACTGACCGCAACTCAGTCTGGAAGTGAGTTCCAGTGACTGTTCCTGTCTGTTTCTCACTGGCATTCGGTCCCATTCTCAGTCTTTTTCTTTTTTTCCCCTTCAATCCAGATGTTTGAAGTTTCTTGGTGCTCGACACCCGACCCTAGTGCTGCCGATTGTCCCTGAGCTACTAAGCACACATCCGTATTTTGACACTCCAGAACCAGACATGGACGACCCTGCCTGTATCCTGCACATTTGATATGACAATGTCAATGCATATTACTATTTACATATGTATTTACATTTAGACTTTAGTTTTGTTAAAGGGATAGTTAATCCAAAAATGAAAATTCTATCATCATTTACTCCCCCTCAAGTTGTTCCAAACCTGTAGAAATTTCTTTGTTATGCTGAACACAAAGAAAGATATTTGGAAGAATGTTTGTAATTAAGCAGATCTCGCCCCCCATTGACTTCCATAGTATTATTTTCCCTATTATGGTAGTCAATGGGGGGCGAGATCTCCTTGGTTACAAACATTCTTCCAAATATGTTCCTTTGTGTTCAACAGAAGAAAGAAACTCATACAGGTTTGGAACAACTTGAGGGGGAGTAAACGATGACATTTTGGGTGAATTATCCCTTTAACAGTGACTTAAAAGTGATGAATAATACAATAATGTAATTTGCATTGAATCCCGAATGACAGAAATTAATCTGAATATGAATATTCAGGCTTAAACGCATTTCCAAACATTTGATTTCATGTGTTTATTTGCTGTTCACAGTTTTCTGTGATTTTCATAATTTCTGCTGCCTGTGTGTTCAGAGATGTGTCTGTTCATATGCTTATTTTCCTGACCTGAGTGTGTTCAGACATCGCTGTTTTAGTTCTGGTCTTCAACGCAGCCAAATCCTGTCCTACCATGCCAGCTCTATTCTCAGATCACACGTTCCGGCACTACGCCTACCTGCGTGACAGCTTGTCCCACCTGGTTCCACACCTCCGAGTGAGAAACCTGCTTGCAGCCTTTTATTCTATTTAAATATAATATACACTACCGTTTAGAAGTTTGGGGTCAGTATAATTTTTTTTTTTCTTCCATCAAAGATGTATTAAATAGATCAAAATTGACAGTAAAGACATTAATTATGCAAAAGAATTCTGTCTGAAATAAATGCTGTTATTTTGAACAATCTAAAATATTCTTGAACAAGAATAAAATAAAAAGTATCACGGTTTCCACAAAAATATGAAGCAGCACAACTGTTTTAAACACTAATGATAACATTAATAAATGTCTTGAGCAGCAAATCAGCTTATTAGAATGATTTCTGAAGGATCATGTGACACTGAAGACTGAAGTAATGATGCTGAAAATTCAGCTTTGCTTCACAGGAACAATGAGAACATTTTAAAATATATTTAAATTGTAATAATATTTCACAATATTGCTGTATTTTTAATCAAATAAATGCAGCCCTGATGAGCATATGAGACTTTAAATATTTAAAAACATCTTATTGACCCCAAACCTTTGTGTATGCTATTTTGGTGCTGTTATTAAGCCCTATGAGACTCATTAAATACTTGTTTTATCAATGTATGATTCATTAATTTCTTTATTTATCTTCCATGTCTTTTGTGTATGTTTTCTCTCTCAGTTGCCAGGCAGAAAGCAGACTGCTAGTTCAGGTCTGGAGGCATCTGGTGTGGGTTCAGGCAGTCTGGATTCAGCACAGAACTTCCTTCAGGACAGTCTCATTCGGGTCAGCGCCCTTCAGAACCTGGAAACACCTGGTGCTCAGGATCTGCTGGAGTTTACCATCAGGTTCAGACCTTTAATAAACTACATCTATATTATTTTCAGGCCTCTCAATAAGGTGTTTGTAAAGATTATTTTTATTTGTCACATGCAGAGATCTGCAGCGGTTGGGGGAGCTGCAGACTGAGTTGGCCGGTTCTGCAGATTTCTGTGCCACATATCTGCGCTGCCAACTACTGCTTACCAAGGTGAATAGAAATATACTGCGCTAATACTTTTATACAACTAGCATGCATTAAATTGATCAGAAGTGACATTTATAATTAAGATTTCTATTTCAAATAAATGCTGTACTTTTAATCAGACGTATTTTTATTAAAGCATATGATTTGACATACAATTCACATTCTGAGAGCCTTTTTTATAACTAATTCAACAAATAAAGAAAGAAAAGAAAAATAAATTTAAAAAAAGTACAGCATTAAAAAAGCAAAACAAGACAAGTAAGAACAACACACAAAAAACAAAACAAAAAAAGCAACACACCACCAGACTGACCACGATCCCCCACAATATCCCAACCTTCTATCCACCCATCTAACCCCTTTCCATTTATCTCCACCCTTCCTCGTAGAGACCTTCACTCTAAAACCATTAACATTGTCATATATCGTGTGCTAGGATTCTAGGATATTCCAAGAATGATAAACAGGGGCTCAGGTTCAGTTGAAGTATTTATGACATCAGACATAATGTTGCATATATCAATCCAGAACAATTGAACCCTTGGGCATAGAGCAAAACTATGGAGAAGTGTTGCTACAGAAGAGTGGCATTTATCACACATGGGTGACACTTCTGGATATATGTTATGTAGTTTCTCTTTTGAATAATGAAGCCTATGTATCATTTTAAATTGGACAAGACAATATCTTGCGTTATCTGAACAATTATGTATGTTTTCAAGACTGTCTGTCCATAAATCTGAAATAGATTCACCAAATTCCTCTTCCCACTTTCTTTTATAATTTTCAGTCGACGGGGAGCTTATTAGTAAGAGATTGTTATAAATGCTGTACTTTTAAACTTTTTTTTTCATCAAAGAATCCCGAAAGAATGTATCACAGTTTCCTTAAAAATATGAAGCAGCACAACTGTTTTCAACATCGATAATAATAAGAAATGTTTCTTGAGCATATTAGAATGATTTCTGAAGGATCATGTGACACTGAAAAATAATGATGCTGAAAATTCAGCTTTGCATCACAAAAATAATTTAGATTTTAAAATATATTAAAATACAAAACAGTTGTTTTAAATTATAATAACATTTCACAATATTAGTTTTTACTGCATTTTTTAATCTTTGACCAGTTTTTTTATTTACTGTATTTTTTAGCTTTGATGAGCATCAGAGACGACTTTCAAAAACATTTAAAAAATCTTACCGACCCCAAACCTTTGTACTGTTCAACTGTATTGAATAGAGTTAGGCTTATCCATAATTTTTTTTTTTTTTTTTTTTTCTGTCAACCCCAGGCACTTCAGGAGAAGTTATGGACCATGGCTGTTCCGCTCTGTCTTAAACAGAACGCCAAAGTTTCAACAGCCGCTCGACAGGTATATCCTACCCAAGTTAATTTAAACCACAGCTGTCCCACCAAAACATTTGACTACTGATGTATCATTGTTATCATTTGTGATGTGTGACAGATCCTGGATGAGACCTATAAGCTGGAGTTCTTGTACAGTGGTCTGGAGATGCAGCAGATTGCTACTATTCACAACGTCCGACTGCAGGCAAAAGCGTTACAGCTCATCCTAACGGCACGATCCAAACGAGGGTCAGCACTTACTAATAAACTTTCTAAAGCAAAAACAAAAAATCTCAAAGATTTGAAACTGATGATCTTTACTCTTCTGAATAACAGAGTTGATCGTGTTATTGGCATTTGTGAGAAGTTCCTGCAGGATGTGGAGTCATTTCAAAGGTATGTCAAGGCAAGCTCACACTACACGACTTTTGGCTGGATATTGCTATCACAGACAGATTTCCAAGGTCTGCGACAAAACCCCCGGATCACGGCCAAATTGATGCTCATTGCGGTTACCGATGCTCGTTAAGTATGAGCATGTCAGCGACATGATCTGAGCCTGTCTTGACCGATCACTTTATAACTAAAATATACAATACAAATATAGTTACAGAAGTTATTCAGTCAAGAACAGCAAGTGAATTTTCTTTTTGTTTTTTGTTGTTAAGACGCGTTTCCACCAAAATTACCTGATCGATGACCAATCGTTTCGTTAGATAAGACCTTTTTTCCGTCTGGTACCTGTAGTGTGAACTTGCCCTTACTCAAAGATGCTGTTATAAATGCATCAAATCTCGATCTATGTGTATCTATGTCTGAATATTCTTGTCTTTCCATTCTAAGGCTCTTCATGACAGAGTTGCCTCATTTCCAGGACAGTTTTGTGGAGAAACTCCTGGAGTTGATGCCCAGGCTGACGGCCTGCAAACCTCTTGATCTGGTTAAAATTTTTCAGACCACACTGCGGCAAAGCAGATTTATCCATCTCAAACTACCTGAGCAGGTGCGCTTACACATAAACAGCTTCAAGAAGATATAGGAAATAGATTGTTTGTTCCCAAACATTTGTCTGATAATCCCTTTTTTCTATTTATTTTGGTTTGTCAGATCCACAGGGCGTCAGCAACAATTATTGAGCCGACAGGAGAATCAGACAACCCTTTGAGATTCACCTCCGGTCTGGTGGTGGCGTTAGATATAGATGCTACTCTTGAACATATACAAGACCCACAGACAACTGTCAAAGTGCAGGTTCGATGCTTTAACCTCATTTCTTTTTGGTTAAATCACATAAAAACAAACAAAGAAAAAATCACTCAATTGTCATAATGCACAATCAATTTTTTTTTTTTTTAAAGGACTTCAGCTTTAATCATTTGTAAATGGATGCATTGCAAATCGCTTTGGATAAAAGCATCTGCCCATTGCATAAATGTCAATATTCTGTCATTGATCATTAACTTTTTTCTTCATCCTCCCACAGGTGCTGTATCCAGATGGACAGTCTCACATAATCCACCCCAAACCTGGAGATTTCAGGACCCCAGGACCCGGACGTGTGCGACTGATCACACAGGTTTATCTCTCTCATTCTGCCTGGACAGGTAGGTACCTTTTCTGAAATGTGTCTTTTTCTGCTGATAGTAACGGACACATGCACATCAAGACATCAGTTGTGTATTTTTGGTCAAGCATCATTATGCAGAAGCTATTCTTTGTCTTGTCCTTGTATAACATAATGTTGCAAACACCAAGACAAATCCTTCTCTGCTGGTAGTGAACAGCATGAACCCTTCACGGTTCCACAGATATAAATAGAACTGCATCTAGTCCAACAAGGCAGCGTATTGCTTGAGTTATTTTATATCTGTGTCTGTAACCAGAAGAATACTGAGCACCTCAGCTGAGGCTGAATGCATTTCTGCTTTGGAGCAAATCAAAACTATCACCATTATCATACATTTTCCTGGTCTTATGGGCCCTTTTTTTTTTTTTTTTTTTTTTTTTTTTTTTTTTACATTTCTGAGGTTCTCAGAAGCAGAAGGCATAATTTAGTCATATAGCATCAATAGTTGCGAAGGGAAACTACTGCAATATAAATTTTGCGTTCCCATTTGCCCCAATAGCAAAGAGAAAGTCCACAATAGAGTTTCTATGACTTTCCAAAAGAGATTTAGAAAAAAAAAAAAAAGATTAGGTTTTTAAATGTTCTGTCACTTCCTCAGCCGTTGGTATTAGAAACACTCATGCAGCAGCTGTAAAGGGATACTATTATGCTTTTTTACATTTTCAACTTTCTTTAGTGTGTAAAGGAGTCTTGACTCTAGTCTTGAGTTTTTTTCCAGGAACGAACACGTCACAATATCCTTCATTTAAATAATTCCAGCTAAAGATAAACGCAAAAAAAGAGTCGAGGCCTGGTGACGGTTATTGTAAGGGGCATGACATTTCCCAAACCTGCTCGAAGCGGTTGACCAATCACAACACACTGGTCCAGCCGACCAATCAGAGCACGTTGTGCTTTTCGGAAGGAGGGGCTTCATAGAGACTAGAATTAAACAGAGCGTTACTGACAGACTGGGAAGAGAGGTGCTGCAATGTCAAATATATGGAAAAATAATGTTTTTTTTTTTTTTTTTAACGTTGAACCATGAAACATTATTCTAATAGTGTGGAAATGCATTCAGTGGGTCCACTGAGCATAACTCATGAGTGCATGTTATTCCAAAGAAGAAGAAAAAAGTATAATTTATAACCTTATATTTTTTCATTCTCACTAAATATTCTGTTTTGCACGGACATTCATAGGATTACTGAAGTAAAATTGTTTGCAAATAATGTTTAATTCTAACTAACAAATTGCATAAAGAGGTTACAACTAAAGTGTTTTGGTATACTACACTAACAAAAGTACCTTGAAGTACCATGTAAATACCTTAGTAGTTTAATGTGTGTATCATAGGAGTACCATCTGTTACTATCCCAGTCTTTTTTTAAGATTGCATTCACAGTGTCAAGTAGAATGTAATCTGAAGTGCATGTCATGTTTGTGTGTTTTTACTCTCAGAGCCCTGTCAGATTGAAGTGCGGTTGCTTCTGGCCTACAGCTCCAGCAGCTGTAAACTATCTGTCTCTAAACCTGCATGGAACGAAAGTATGGACGGTCTCCCCACCAACGAAAGCTCGATTGAGGGCACAATCCACCTCAGCAAACCTGTTAAAGTATTCATTATGCCCAAACCAGCTCGTCGCTGACCCATGTATAAAGGAATCCAGGCTCTCTCTGGATGTGTGTTTGTGTGTGTGTGTGATTGTGTGAAATTAACAGCCAACACAAAATCGAATGTTTTCACTATTATGTTTTATCTTAAATAAATTGTTTTTTGTTCATTTGTATCACTGGTGTGTGTGATAATGGGGCATTTTCACAGCCTACATGCAAAGAACAATTGTTTAATGATTATAAAGCAAATAACATTTTCACTAAAGGAAAGAAAACTATTTCCTGCATTAGCCCAGTGTGCAAATTAAGTATCTTGTAAAACGACAATGTTAATTTGAAGTGTAAGGCACTTTTAACACATTATTAAATTAATTAGCTGGTTGTTTAAATGATGTCATTAGCAGGTGGAGTGGAAAACCCCGCCCACTTTAGCTCCCTGTCCTGCCAGAGCGTTATATTCTTTAACAGCCTGCTCGGTCTGGAACACCCTGATGTCTACACCTTGCTTCTTCACATAATCTAGGGTGGAAGGAGGCACCTGAAACATAAACAGATTAGGTTATTAAGGATTTAAATATTCAGATTATGGACAGCGCTGATCACCAATTCACAATGCTACCTGTAGAGCTTCACTCATTCCTCTTCCTATGACCAGCGTCTGCACCCCTTTCCTCAGGACCTCTTCCAGATCAGCTGGCTGGACACCTGGATAATGCTGGCAGGAGCATAGATTCACTTAATTTAGGCAGATCTCAAACTGGTTGAACTACAAGACCATATTAATATGTTTTGGTCTTTACATAGTTCCCAATGCAATAGAATGCAATGCAAGTTGCTTTAGATAAAAGCATCTAATGCATAAAAGTAAGTGTATAGATTATAAAAGTGCAGTGAATACTAAATCAGATTTTACAATGCATACATTGCCGTTTTTATGAAAATATCAAATTATAAGAAGATAATGTAATAAGATGAGGATGATTTTACAGTGTGATCTAGTGTTCATCTTACATCTGTGCCGGTTTCTCGCCAGTCCCAGGCACGGCTGCCACCCGGCCACACTTTACAGTCTTTATAGGATGCGGAGCAACCTTTGACCTTCATGTGGCCCCAGGATAAGGAAGCAATCTCTGGAGAAGACATGATCAGCTTTCCTGTAACGGAGTGGAAGACAAATCAGGTGCATTTATTCGTTAAGTCTTTTTCTTGACTTTTTACATTGCATTATACTATATTACTTTTGTACTACCATGTTTTTTTTTTTTTTTTTGTACAAGTACCACCATGTTTTTTAGACAAGTACCATGCTAGTTACTTCACGTGCCAATTAAAAACATTGGTACATCAATATGTTAATCTTTCAGTACCATAGTGTTACCATCTGACACAATCGTTGTACGAGATGTCGCTCCAATCAACCCTAACTGCTTTTTAAACATTTAAATAACTTAAAATACCATTTATAAATGATAAACCTACACAGCTTAGAAGCACTTGTACTTGCATATAACAAAATCTGCATTCTCTGATTTAAAACGAGGTTTTTATTCATGCAACTAAATATTTTATTACAAAAAATGTTTTAAGTACACTTATAACTCATGCACTATAAATGTATTTTTGATTTATATTATATAATCTTGCCTCGGCCTGCAACTCAATCTTGCTTGTGTTGTGTTTCTCTTCATGTGACGGCGGGACACACCCACCACGTACGTCACTGGCGTACGCTTCAGCCGTTTACGCGGATTGGCTGCCGTTCGGTGACGTACCAAAAGCTGGAGTCAAGTCAACGGCATGGTCCACATCCTCTGCTGCCACTAGGGTTGGATGAATCGGATAATATAGTAATTAATATGAATTAAATAATATAGTAATCAATTAATTTAAAGGAATAAATGAAATAATCGTATTATATTATGTCAGAGTGAATAAATATAATTTGTTATATTAAGTTTTATTCACATTTAAATTTAATGTATTTATGTATTTATTCAAATAAACAGTTAACGTTATTCTAATAGACACAAGCAAGATAGTTTATAAATAGAGAAGTGTCAGTGAAACAAGTGTGACATGTTAAAGCAGCACTTATATTATCAGAATGAATAAAAATGATTTTCTGTTATATTTTTTTTCTCTCCACCATTTACATTTAAATAGTATATATATGAATGTATTTAACTATTCATTCCGGTCATGAATAAACACAAACACGACACTCTTTCCATTAGGAAAGTGTCAGTGGGGGAAAGTGTGGCGTCATCTTCATCACAATAACACTTTTATGTGTTATTGTGATGAAGATGATGACGATGATGTTGGTGGCATTGTGGTCGTCCACATACACACACAAACACACGCACACACACACACACACACACTAGATGCCCCTCTGGATGATGCTCTGGGTGGGTGTCGCGGTGTATTGTGGGCAGTTTTGGGTCTAAGCAGAGCATAGCTCGTCATCTGTAGGAAAGATGGCTGCTCCGGGCACCACAGCAGCTCTTCCTCCAGCGCTCAGTCCAGGTTTTGCGGTGGTCTGCTCTTTTTTGGAGCGCTACGGGTCTGTTCTGGATCTGCCCGAGCTGACGTTTCCTCAGCTGGAGCGATACTTACAAGAGACATCAGCGGGTGAGCTGTGGGAGAGGCTGGGTTTGTGTTTATTTGGACAGGCTCCTCATCTTTGCCCATCAGGGGTTTGATCACTTAAAGTTTGGCTTGTTGTATGTCCTAGTCTTTGTTTGGACGGAAATCATGTCCCTAATGCTTTTCATATGGACCGTGGCGAAGTGTTTAAAGCAATCATGTGTGGTTTTTCCACCTTTTACCAGTGGAAAAATCACATTTAAAGATTAGCCTCAGAATATGATTGCCGTCAGAATGGCTATACGCACTGCTAAGGGTGTTATCATGCTGTTGGTGACAATTAAATAGAGAGTTACTTCTATCATGCGATAAATTGGCCTGATATACATTTACATTCAGATTATAAACACCGATGGGACGGTACCCGCACACTGCACATGCGCAGGCCGCTGTCAAACTTCCTATGCTACAATAATAATAACTGTAATAATGGAGTCGCTGCACAGATTTGTTTACGCCCAGGCCACTTTAAATACTGTATTAATTGTGTACACGTAGGTTTCGTATAACAATAGCTGAATGTGAGCTCCACGACACTAATGTTGTCATTAGGAGAATAGCGTTTGTAAACGTCACTGCAGAATTATTGGTTTTCGTGAACTTTGCTGATAGCTGATTGGATCAATTCGATGATATAGTAACGAGAGAGATGTGTTTTTAATCCATTTATTTTAAAGAATAAATAAAAGGTATACACAGTAATGAGCAAACTGAAAGAAAAATGCTAAGGACAGGATAACTGTTAATATATATTTTTTTAGCACAGGGATGGTTTTCATTTCACAAAAAGAGGTTTCATGTTAATGTCAAGTTTTAAATAATAAAATAATAGAAATACTCACACTTTTTGTACAATTTAGTTCCTCTGCCATTGATTGAGCTCCATGTCAAACTACTGCGAAAGATTGGCAAAACAGTCACACCAGACAGATGGGAGAAGTATCTTGTGAAGGTAAGTATTTTAGTTTTAAATCATATGCAATGAAAATGTAAATCCATGCAAATCGATCTGTTTGTTGAAATCAATGTTTTGCAGGTGTGCCAGGAATTTAACAGCACCTGGGCATGGGAAATGGAGAGAAAAAGCTACTTAGAAATGACAGTTGAGTGTAAGACTGGCATTTTAAAGGTCAGTATTTCCCAGGGAACTGGGAATATACATCAGTAATAGAGTTAACTTGTTTTGATGGAGATATAACTTTATGAAGTCGTATTGCTTCTAATGAAATGTGTCAAGAACATGTCCGTGTCATATTTCACCCCAAAAATAATTTATTTATTTTGATTTATTTTGGGGTAAAGTGTGCCCTGGATGTTTGTGTGTGTTTGTGTGTGTGTGTGTGTGTGAGATTCACCTTTATTCTTTATTTCATTAACAGTACTTGTGTGAGTGCCAGTTTGATGACAATCTCAAGTTTAAGACATTAATCAACGAGGAAGACCCAGACAAGATGCGTCTACAGCCCATAGGTAGAGACAAGGAAGGTCTTCTGTACTGGTTCCATTCAGATCAAGATCAGAATATACGTGTTTATTCTGAGGAACAGGATGATTTGGATGGATCTTCCTGGAAATGCATTGCGAGGTAAGTAAATTTTGATGAGAAGACCACAATGTTTGGTTTATCAAACTGATAAGAGAATGATGAATTTTGATGAACATGAAGATGATTTACACATCAAGTTTCAATTTATGAGAACATTAAATCTTAAGTTAGACAACACTTACAGCACATTCAGGCCTGGTTTCACAGACAGGGCTTAGCCTAAGCCAGGAATAGGCCTTAGTTCAATTAGGATATTTAAGTATCTTTTATAAACATACACTAGAAAAAAAACATTACTGGTGTGCATCTTGAGACAAAACAATGGCACTGACATATTTTAAGATATGTCAACACAAGTTACTTTCAGTTAAAACAGCTCAAACATGCATTTTAGTCTGGGACTAGCTTAAGCCTGGTCTGTGAAACCGGGGGTCAAGGTCTACATTTTAACATTGTGTTCCCTCAGAATCAAAACCATATTGTACTAGTATACAACCTACAAGAACACTTTTTTTCTAGAAGTATAAGAGTTGTACCTTCTTTGATGAAGTTTGTCAGTGAATAATTTTTACTTAAAACAGGACTAGGAATGATCTTGCAGACACACTAGAAAAGCTTAAAGCCAAGATTGAACCAGCCGTGACTGACCAAGAAAAGCAAGGCTGTCCCACCAGCCCAAATATGGAGGCAGAAGGTGTTAAAGGTAAAACTCATTATAAATTAACATTTTCCATTTAGGGCTGTAAGCACCACCAACATTGAGAGGAACAAGTCTCCCACAACATCCACACTTATGGTCAAATACTGTGGGTTTTCAATGGCCGATTCTTAAAGGAATAGTTCACCCAAAAATTCACCCATGATTTACTCACGTTCAAGCCATCTTCTTTCAGACAAGCACAATAGGAGTTATATTAAAAAATATCCTGACTCTTCCCAGCTTTATAATGGTAGTGAATGGCGCTCCTGATTCTGAAGTCCAAAAAAGTGCATCCATCCATCATAAAAGATATCCACATGGCTCCAGGGGGTAATAAAGGCCTTCTGTAGTGAAGCGATGGGTTTTTGTAAGAAAAATATCCATATTTAAAACTTTATTAACTAAAGTAACTAGTTTCCAGCAGACAACCGTATGCATATGGTGCAAGCCGACTTGAGTAACCCCTGATGCGATGTATGACGCAGGATGTAGGAGTTACGTAAGCTTGGATGCCTCTTGCAGTTAAAACAAATAGGGCTAGGCAGGAAACTCAAGCTCCTCTTCCCTTATATTGAAATCCTCATATATATATTTTTTTTAATTCTCATTTTAGATTCGATTTAGATTTAGATTTTTAATTCGTGACCGGTGTTTTGTTTTGCTCTTTCCTCTTCTCTGCCGCTTTTGTCATTGCGGCATGCGTCGGGTCAGGGGTTACTCTTCCACCGTTACTCGATTTGCGTAAGCTGTCTGCTGGAAGTTAGTTATTTTAGTTTATAAAGATTTGAATATGTATATTTTCCTTACAAAAACCCAATTTCTTTGCTTCAAAAGGCCTTTATTAACCCCCTGGAGCCGTGTGGATATCTTTTATGATGGATGGATGCACTTTTTTGGACCTTAAAATCAGGAGTGCCATTCACTACCATTATAAAGCTTGGAAGAGTCAGGGTATTTTTTTTATATATAATTTCAATTGTGTTCGTCTGAAAGAAGAGGATGGCTTGAGGGTAAGAAAATCATTGGATAATTTTCTTATTTTTTGTGAACTATCCCTTTAATCCCAAATGTGTGGTTACAGACATACTCCTGCTCCTACTAATTTTGCTAGAGGCCAGAACTAAACTGTTTCTCATGTAGTTCTGTATTTTGTATTCAAGATGAGGCTGAGGATTTGAAAAACCATGAATCGGGGCAAGGGGACTTCATTTCCAATAAAAGTGAGTTAATACCTAAAGAGATTAAAAATGAAACCTCAGTGGATCCTGTTAAACCAGAGCAACAGGAGAAAGTTGCTGTAATTTCCATACCTAAAGTGGTCATCGACAACAGGGTTAGTACAATCAAAACTCTTGTCAAAGAAGAACCAAAAGATTGTCCCAAACCATGGAATGCCATTTCCGTCGTCATGCCCCCTGTTGCCATCAAACATGAGCCGGCGAAGAAATCAGAGATGCCTGATGACAAGAAAGAGATGATGTTTGAGAATGTGTCTAGAACTATAAAGAGCGACCAACAGGCTAAAATACCACTGAAGAAGAGGGAGTTGAAAAGGAGTGGAGGATTTGATGTCAGCAATCACTACAGCAACGTCAATCACAACAACAACAACCTTAACAGCAATGGCAGCATCAGCACAGGAGGTATAATCGTTCGCAATCCTGCCGTCTTGCCATTGAAGGAGCAGCAAATCAAAAGAGAATACCCAACTGATGGGGAGAAAGGACCAACGGCCATCGTCACTGTCCCACAAAAGCTAACTGGGAAGCATTCACCTGTTGATCTTTGCCAAATGGCAACACGAGAACAATACGTAGGTGTTGGAGTTATCAAAGGTCCCATTGAGAGAAAGAGGCCTTTGAATGAAAACGATAATTCTTCAAATGGTCATCATGGGAATGGGAACGTCTTGAAGACTGAAGTTGGAGGCGCAGATAGCGCAAGACAGTCTGTACTTGTTGGGAAATCCATGGTTAAAGCAGACAATGGCCCTTATCCATGCAGTATCCCTGAGGATCTGGTGTCAAAAGATGTTTGTGATAAGAACCCAGATGTGGCAGCAAAAGCATCAAACCTTGTTGAGTCTCCAGTGACTGAAGAGATGCAAACCACTTCATTTGAGGAAAAGGTTGATAAAAATGACAATGAAGAAGATGTTGCCGAACTCAAAAACAGAAAGACGGCAGCTTTGTCAGCCAGAGAAAAAACTGATGTTGTGGTTGAGGATGACAGCAAAGACAAAAGTCTGAAAAGCCCAAGAAAGAGAAGGTCACAAAAGGCCAAATCCAAGCTCCAAGCAAAATCAGACGCCCAAAACACTGAGCTCTTATCCAGCATTGGTGAGGTTTTGGTGAAGGATGCGGGAGACAGTGAAAAAATTGGACACAATGATAATGAAGAGGTGTCATCGGAGCTTCAGAAGGAAGGGATTCGTCTGAAGATTAAGATCCCGCTTCATAGACGAACGCCTGAACTCCAGCACAAGGATATTGAGGAGTCAGAAACCAGCAATCGGAGATCCCTACGGAGATCTGCCAGAATCTGCAAGCCCAGCCCCAAAGTGGCAGATAGCAGTCAGGATGGGAAACAAGATGGAAAACTTAAGGCCTCCTCAGCAGCACAGGACGAAGAGGAATGCATAGTAGACGAAGTGGTGAAAGTGCATCCCAAGGAGATGGACAAAAAAGTGGACATGGAAGGACAGCCTAAGTCTTTGAAGGTAGCCCGAAAACTTTTTAATATACAGTACAATTAATTGCACAGAAAGCTTTTATTTATGCAGATGTATTTTCTCTCTTTCTCTCTTTTAGGCCAAACGGCGACACAGGCGTACTCGTTGGTCGAAAATTCGCACGAAAAATTGCAAATCCAAAGGAGCTCCAGATCGGGAGGAGGAAGTAGCCGATGACAAAGCTGCAAGCAACGAAGACACCAAATCAGAGAGAAAAGACCACAAGAGTGGGTCTGAATCAGACCAATCCAACGAGATTCTACCTGAAGATGCTTGTAAACACTGTGGGCTCGCCAATCACCCAGAACTAGTGAGTTATCTTTTATCAATTCAGACTACTACTTCAGAATTGATGTCCCAATAGGAAAATTTGACTCAATGAACAGTGTACAACCACAGTAACTAATGACAACAACACGAGTGGTGCTTGCTTGTGTAAACCTCAGTACTAGAGTGTTTCTGTGTGGTTGACGAGCTGCTCTGAGTGGTTTTTAGCATGTTGCTAGGGTGTTACTAGCTGGTTACCTACTAATCCAAGTTAAAAGAGAATGGGTGCTTCTCTTCAGTGCAAGTCACTTAGTGTTGTTATTGTTAACTAAAACTATTAAAAATCATTTTCATTAATTTGTTAATAATGCTGCAATTAAATTAATTATCAATGTTAGATACACTATATTGCCAAAAGTATTGGGGCAGCCCTCCAAATCATTGAATTCAGGTGTTCCAATCACTTCCATGGCCACAGGTGTATAAAATCAAGCACCTAGGCATGCAGACTGCTTCTACAAACATTTGTGAAAGAATAGGTCGCTCTCAGGAGCTCAGTGAATTCAAGCATGGTACCGTGATAGGTTGCCACCTGCGCAATAAGTCCATTTGTGAAATTTTCTCACTACTAAATATTCCACGGTCAACTGTTAGTGGTATCATAACAAAGTGGAAGCAATTGGGAACAACAGCAACTCAGCAACGAAGTGGTAGGCCACATAAAATCACAGAGCGGGGTCAGCGCATGCTGAGGCGCACAGTGCGCAGAAGTCCCCAACTTTCTGCAGAGTCAATAGCTACAGACCTCCAAACTTTGTGTGGCCTTCAGATTAGCTCAAGAACAGTGCGTAGAGAGCTTCATGGAATGGGTTTCCATAGCCGAGCAGCTGCATCCAAGCCTTACATCACCAAGTGCAATGCAAAGCGTCGGATGCAGTGGTGTAAAGCACGCTGCCACTGGACTCAAGAGCAGTGGAGACGTGTTCCCTGGAGTGACGAATCATGCTTCTCTGGCAATCCGATGGACAAATCTGGGTTTGGCGGTTGCCAGGAGAACGATACTTGCCTGACTGCATTGTGCCAAGTGTAGAGTTTGGTGGAGGGGGGATTATGGTGCGGGGTTGTTTTTCAGGGGTTGGGCTTGGCCCCTTAGTTCCAGTGAAAGGAACTCTTAATGCTTCAGCATACAAAGACATTTTGGACAATTTCATGCTCCCAACTTTGTGGGAATAGTTTGGGGTTGGCCCTTTCCTATTCCAACATGACTGCGCACCAGTGCACAAAGCAAGGTCCATAAAGACATGGATGAGTGAGTTTGGTGTGGAGGAACTTGACTGGCCTGCACAGAGTCCTGACCTCAACCCGACAGAACACCTTTGGGATGAATTAGAGCGGAGACTGTGAGCCAGGCCTTCTCATCCAACATCACTGCCTGACCTCACAAATGGTCAGAATGGTCAGAAATTCCCATAAACACACTGCTAAACCTTGTGGAAAGCCTTCCCATAAGAGTTGAGGCTGTTATAGCTGCAAAGGGTGGGCCAACTCCATATTAAATCCTACGGATTAAAAATGGGATGTCATTAAAGTTCATGTGCACGTAAAGGCAGGCGTCCCAAAACTTTTGGCAATATAGTGTACTTTAAAGGGGACATATGAAAATTGGACTTTTTCCGTGTTTAAGTGCTATAATCGTGTCCCCGGTGAATCTATCAAACCAGAAATCGTGAAAAAGGATAACCCAGTAACTTTGTTTTGGCAAGCCTTTTTCTGCAAGTATGTGTTCAAATTAGCCGCTCAGATCTCGCTCCCCTTGTGATGTAGGAAGTGGATCTTATTATAATATTACCGCCTATTAATCTGCACGTTTCCATCCACGGCACCGCCATTTTGTTTTCGCAACCGAAAACGGTGTACCAGTTCTAAGGCCATGGCAAAAGTTCGAACAAAACATGCTAACTGTTTTGTCGTTGGCTGCACAGATGAGCACAGAACACTATTTAGACTCTTGTTAGTTTGTATAGCCTGCTAGTTGACCCTGGCAAGCTTGATTGCTAAAAAAAAAGGAGCATTTCTATCCAAGCGATAATTTGGAACAAATATTAGACCATTCACTGCATTTGATAGCAATCATAAACGTTAGCCTTGTGTGTATGGCTCTGTTTGGCAAACAGGTACGCTATGTATAGTGGGTGTCCATACAGGGTTTTGCACAAAATATTAACATGGCGGCACATGCGAGTTGAAATAACTCCATACCTTTATCCACTAACCATTTAGAAACGTCCAGTTGCATTCTAAAAGTTGTAACTTCTTCCCTAGTCTCTCCATCAATGTACAATGAACAATGTAATGCTGAACACCGTTACTGACAATCGTCATTTTGGCTGCGTGAGATTCTCCAGCTTTGTTGTTGTTAAGCAACTGAAGCGCAAGCTGTTAAAGCTCCGCCCTCTTTTGGAAAGCATACTTGAAACAGCCAGGAGCCGCAGCTCATTTGCATTTAAAGGGACACACACAAAAATGGCATGTTTTTTCTCACACCCAAATGTGAGAATGTTTTGACACAAATTTGACACGCTATTATAAATTATCTGTGGGGTATTTTTAACCCAAAAACTAATAAAAAATGGCAAAAGCACATAAAAATTTAAAACTAAAAATTTAAAAATAAAAGCTTATTCAAAATATTAAAAAAGGATTATATTAATATTGCTAAAATAAAACCCGTTTTATTGTCTGGCGGGCAAAAATTACAAAAAATAAAAACAAGACACACAGTACAGAACGTGCTTAGGGTAAAATGTTTTGTTCAACTCCAACACATACAGTACGTTTAGGGGTTTATTCAGACAACATTACTAAATAAAAACAGTATAAAACAATATAGTGTTATTGATGGGTTTTTAAAATGATTTAAGCAAGAAGATGGAAATGTCTATCAAATGGTGAAAGAGTAGAAGAAACAAATACTTTATTTATTGACTATTGTAATAGAACATCATTTCATCTGTTTTCTCTCTTGTGTATTTTTGTCCAAGATCCTTCTTTGTGACATGTGTGACAGTGGATATCACACGGCCTGTCTGAGACCCCCTCTAATGATCATTCCTGATGGAGAATGGTTCTGTCCTCCCTGCCAGCATGTAAGGGCTTAAATCCCTGAGTTAATGCCTTGTCTGTGTATGTGAGCTGTATTACTGAAGTATATATATTCTTGTCATGTACAGAAGCTTCTCTGTGAGAGGCTGGAAGAACAGCTTCAGAATCTGGACACTGCATTGAAGAAGAAAGAGAGAGCTGAACGAAGGTGTAGATCCACACACACACACGCATGCACACACTCCATAAATGGTCTCACTTGCTCATCATCATTCCCATGAATCATCATGGATGATGAGTAGCCTCATGTAATTCTGAGATTTGTTTTTTTTTCCTCTTTCAGACGTGAGCGGTTAGTGTATGTGGGTATCAGCGTGGAGAACATTATACCCAATCCAGTGAGTATGCAACCTATATTATATTTAAGACAATTAAATTATACAAATCAATCAATCAGTCAATAAGTTGAGATTTAAAATGCCATAATCAGCTTTATTTGGTTTTAAATTTGCACTTCTTCATCATGGCAGGATGGTGATGAAGAAGATGCAATGACAGAGAAGAAAAAAGATGCCAAGAAAAGTAAGAATCTGGGGAGGCGATCGACTAGGACGAGGAAATCCATCAGTTATAGGTAATCACTATTTCTGGTAGCACTTTAGAATAAGCTTCCACTTGTTAGTATTAGTGAACTGCATTAGTTAACATGAACAATGAAAAATCATTCTAAAGCATTTATTAATTATAGTTGAAGGGGACCTATTATGTCCTATGTTGTTTTTCAAGGTTTTGATTTTGTTTTTGGGGTCTACTAGAATAGGTTTTCATGCTTGAATGTTCAAAAAGTAAGTTGTTTTTCACATATTTGACATTGTTGCAGCACCTCTCTTCCCAGTCTGTCAGTAATGCTCTCTTTAGTTCCTGTCTCTATGAAGCCCCTCCTTCAGAAAAGGGCAATGTGCTCTGATTGGTCGGTTGGACGAGTGTGTTGTGATTGGTCAACCACTTTGAGAGTTTTTGGGAAATGTTACGCCCCTTACCATAACTGCGAGTTTCAACACACTACTAACTCAACTCAACCAGGCCTCGCCCCTTTTATTTTGCATGTGTTGGGTGGAAATTATTTAAACAAGGAATATTGTGACATGTTTGTTCCCGGAAGAAAGCTCAAGGCTACAATCAAGGCGTTTCAGGGAGTTCAGAAACAGTGTGCACTTATATTGAGAATAACTCCCTTTAGAGTGACTTTGTGCTTTGTATCTTTGCAGACCCTTTTCAAGCTCAAACAACAACAATACACACTAAAGAAAGTTAAACATGTAAAAAAGCATAATAGGACCCCTTTAATGTTAATTTTAACATTTACTAATACATTATTAAAATCAAAAGTTGTATCTGTTAATATTATTTAATGGACTTGAGCTAACATGAACAATGAATAGTTGTATTTTTATTAACTAACTTTAACAAAGATTGCTCATTGTAATGCATTAACTAACGTTAACTAATGGCACCTTATTGCAAAGTGTTACCGTATTTCTTGTAGAAATAGACTCTATAAGAAGATATAAGTCTGACTAATTCTTGATTTTTCTTATTACTAACCAACAGATTTGATGATTTTGATGAAGCCATTGATGAAGCAATAGAGGAAGACCTTCAAGATTCAGAAGGAGGAGGTTGGACATATGAGATATTGTTTTTTGCTTTATAATATGTGCCTTTGCATATTGAATTCATGGGTGGTGTGTCTTGCAGGTGCTGGTCACGCTAAACCTGTGGCGATCGTCACGAGTCAGCAGAGGAATACAGTGAGCCGAGAGAGTCGGCGGCTTGTGAAACCCCTCGCACCGCGTAAGAGGAAACGCCGGCGACTCAATGACCTGGACAGTGACAGTACGGTGGACGAGGAGGAGAGCGAGGACGAGTTTCAGATTAGTGACAGGTGTGTGTAAAATATAACAATATTTAAAATACTGGGGGTTCAAATTTGGGCTTTTGGGGTATAAATCAGGTGGATTTTATACCAGTTCTTCAAAATATAATGGATCTAGTTCCGAAATAAACAATATGCTTTTCAAGTGGGTGAATGTCACAAAAACAGTCAAAAACTTGTCCTGGTCATATTTTACCCCAAAATTAAAAGAAAAAAAAAACATTATATTTTCCTATTTCTTATCAATATCAATGTTGAAAACCCTGAGTTAATGCCTTGTGTGTGTATGCGAGCTGTATTACTGAAGTATATATTCTTGTCATGTACAGAAGCTTCTCTGTGAGAGGCTGGAAGAACAGCTTCAGAATCTGGACACTGTTTCGCTGCTTAATATTTTTGTGGAAACTGTGATGCATTTTTTTCAGTATTCATTGAGGAATACTAAAAATTAAAAAGATCAGCATTTATATAGATTTTCATGCTATAGATTTCCACATAAAATTGGGTCAGAAGCAGCATTAATATATGTTTTTGTAATGCTAGCCTGGAGGAGGAGGATTTCGTGGTTTCGGGAGATGGCGCGTCCGATGGTGATGCAGGGAGTGAATGGTGCAGTGGTGACAGTGATGCTGAGAATCAACCAGCCTCCAGGAGAACAGGAAGAACCACACACACCCAGAGAAACAGGAGGAGCAAACGCAGACCTCCCGCTCGACGAAGAGGCTCCTCAGAGGAGGACCTGTTAGACTCTGAGGAAGAGGAGGAGGAAGAGGAAGAGGAAATGGGTCTGTATGAGTTTAAGTATCTAATCTACTTAAAAGAACTTATTTACTCCATTTCAAAGTTGTTTTAAAGCTCCACATGTGCAACTACTGTATCTTCCAAAGCAGAATCCTTAATTAACTTAATTAAACCTCATTTTGAACTCAGCAACTACTCTGTGTAAAGTATTTTAAATTTTTTGCTGCTTCTGTTTTCGGGGGTAAGCTGTCTAGGTAGGTGGTTCACTAGGTTTTTGTAGAGAGTCCCGTCAATTATGTTTTTTACTTACAGTTTTTCCTTCTGTCTTTATCTGGCAGAAACAGAATGCTCTAATGAGTTCAGCGACAGCGACATGGACGTCAATAGAAGGCGTCCACGACGGAGTCAGAACTCTCAGGTCAACTACTATGAGACATCAGAGTCTGAGGGATCACGGAAGGCGTCCGATCAGAAACACCCCTCTCTGCCTCACCGTCGACGACTGTCCAGCTCCAACAGTGAAGGTGAGCACCACAACACTCCTATTTTCATATATGTTAATGTCAACTCTCTCATGTAGAGATCACACCTGTGATCCTTGGTGTTCAAAACAGACCCATGACAAGAAGTGTAAAAAAAATGTAATGATATGAATGAACTATATTTTGTTTCAATAGCGGTGTCTCATTTCAAAGCCTGTGTCCTCCAGAGGTTGCATCTGTAGGCTGCATACTTCATTGCTGCTTTACTTAAAGGGTAAGTTCACCCAAAAATGAAATTTCTGTCATTAATTATTCACCCTCATGTTGTTCCAAACCCGTAAGACCTTCGTTCATCTTCGGAACACAAAGACATTTTTGATGAAATCCGAGAGGTTTTGCACCTTTCAAGGCCCAGAAAGGTAGTAAAGACATTGTTAAAATAGTCCATGTGACTACATTGGTTCAACCTTAATGTTATAAAGTGACGAGAATACTTTTTGTGTGCAAAAACAAAACAAAAATAATGACTTTATTCAATTTAACAACTATTTTAAGGATGTCTTTAATACCTTTCTGGGCCTTGTAAGGCGCAATGACGTTGCTGCCTATGTGTGATTCAGAAACCTCTCGGATTTCATCAAAAATATCTTAATTTGAGTTTGTGTTAAGACTAACAAAGGCTTTATGGGTTTGGAACAACATGAGGGTGAGAAATTTCATTTTTGGGTTAAATAACCCTTTAAGTAAACGACCACTACATTACAAAGTCATAAAGAAATTACAACAATTTATGCTTCACTAAGAATAACAGTCAATTTTATAATGGTTACTTTTCTGAAATAAGACATCCTTTATGACGTATGCGGTCGACAAATGCGACCTCCAGAGGACACACCCTTATTTATTCTTTAATATTTAGTATTTTGAGGGAGTTTTATGGTACCAGACTATATTCACCTCTAAATTTTGCACCATTTATTTCTAAATAAAATAAAATATATAGGGCTGTGTATTCCCTAGTTGCT
Source organism: Elopichthys bambusa (assembly GCA_037101425.1). Lineage (NCBI taxonomy): Eukaryota > Metazoa > Chordata > Actinopteri > Cypriniformes > Xenocyprididae > Elopichthys > Elopichthys bambusa. The sequence goes on along the minus strand of CM074441.1, from coordinate 15,748,309 downwards.
AAAATTGCTCTGTATATTCATATTTCCCATTCATTGCCAATGCCTATGCCGGTCATTTTTGATCTTGAAGATCAAAAGTGTGTTTTTTAGAACGTTTAGTTTTTCTTTTGTGTGTGAATCATTCTGATGATGTAAAAAATTTAAAACATAAAATGTTTTGGTCTAAAATGACTGAAGACCACCAGAGCACAGACTAAAATAAATACTGAAAATCTTAAATATATTTAGTATGATTTTTTTTGTCTTGATTTTTCTTTACAAGGACTTGTCTTTTCATTTTTGTTCATGCCTAAACCCATAGCATATTTCTGCTTTTTTTTTTTTTTTTTTTTTTGCACAACAAGACAAAATGAAAATGAAACAATGCATCTCTAAGGACCCTTCATTTGCAATTTACATCTGTGAATAGCACCATTTTGTCACATCAACACACTAAATATAAATCAGATATATAAGCAGATATTATCTTACTGTTAGCTATACTGTTTATTTACAACCAGAAATGTAAATTGTTTATGTCTCATCCTATATTTCTAGAGTCCACGCTTTCTAAAGACTGTGAGCCAAAGGAATCACTTAAGAGATCAAAAAGAGGACGGAAGTGCGAGTCGACTAGGGAAGACTCCAAACCCAGGCACAAACTAATAAAACGGACACAGCAGAGAAGCTCCAGTGAAGACGAAGAGGACAGAGGAGAAACGGAGGACTCTGAGGATGATGAACAGCCCCTCCGCAAAAGGTCAAACCGCATAGAAACAGACGAAGACGAGGAGGAGGAAGAGGAGAACACACGTGGAAACGTTAGGTGGAAGCACACGGCCAGAAACACTGCGGGGCCCCGAGGTCCCGTCCGGCACAACGGCTTGGTCCCGCTGAGGGCCGCAGCTCAGGATGACGATGACGATGAGGACGAGGAAGAGTTCACTGGTGTCACGGACCTTGTTAACTTTGTTTTCGACAGTGAACAGTTGTCATGATGTGTTCTGTAGGTAAAATGCATTTATTTTCTCATCGCCTTCGACTAAGAGCCACCTGTCACGGGAATGTCCCTCATCAGCCACCGTAGTTTTTGGGTGTAGTGGACCAAAAATGAAGCTTCCAGAGGAATGCATAGTGTCCGTTCAGATGTTTGAATCCACTCCGTACAGCCGCATGCATCATCCTTCCCAGATTAGAACAGGGTCTCCTTAATACTACAGTAACCATTCCTCAGAGTAAAGCACTTTGTCATTAACGGCCAGTACAGTTTTGTTTGTATAAAGCGGCTTCTGTCGTCCTCCAGAAACACTGGATGGCGTGCATTTGAAGCTTATGTATTCTGTGCATTTTAGACTGGAGTTTTAGAGGTGTACGTTCTCTGTATTAATGTTTTCTTCTTTGTTGTACATGAAAGAAAATTTGGGATTAACGTTTGATGCCGAACCTTGCCTAAATACACTCATCCAATTAAAGGCTTAAAGGGATAGTTCATCCAAAAACGATAATCCTGACATCATTTACTCACCCTCATGTCATTGCAAACCCACGTGACTTTCTGTGGAGCACGAGGAGATTTTTACTTTCGTTGTATGGAAACGAGTAGCATGAATACACCTCTGGGTGAGAATGATGACAGAACTTTCATTTTTGGGTGAATTAAGCCTTAACGTAAACTAGTTAGTAGACCAGCAAAAAAGGATGAAACACATTGGATGATGATCTTAATATTAAAGATCTGTCATTTAGATGCAAATCTTTTTAATTTAAAAGACTAATATAATCTCTTTACTAAAATAACATTGTACGTAATGGTAAAAACAATATTATTTAATTATTTTTCAAATGATGACATTTCTGCACTTTGAAAGCTGTTGCTGAAATTTTAGGACATTTACTGAGACATTCAGTCACATTTAAGTCCCTGTCTGAGCTTCATGTGTTCAACTGAAAGCACTTGTCGATCAAGCACCTTTGATGGTGCTGTTTGGTACCGCATTGTTGAACTGTTCTGTTCGACAGAGCAGTCTGAATCGCTCTTTCCATAGAGTTGTTTTTTAGGATTCTTTTACTCCAAGCAAGTGTCTTTTATGCTGGAACGTTGTTTTAATTAGAACACTATGGAAATCATTTCAACACAAATCCACCCCATTACAAAACAAAAACAAAAAACCCCCACAGGCACTAGAATAATTATGGTCTTTGCTTTCAGTTAAAGAATGTGTTTTTGAGCCTTGTACTACTGGAATTCGTGTTTTACTGCTCAGTTTATTTTACTCTTACTTTCCAGATGTATGTCTCCATATTTCAAAAAAAAAAAAAAAAAAAAAAAAAAGATTCACAAAACAAAAATAAACTTAATGTTGCTGTTAATGTCCCTGGCTCTAAATTTGTGTTTTTTTGTTTTTGTTTTTTTTAAGTACCTGCAATAGATTCAAGACACAGGAAGCATTTACTTTAATGGCTAGTAGACCAATAAAATGAACATTTTAATTTTTAACATAAACATTTTAGGTTAAATGTATACGCATGTACTGTACAATAGAAAGTGTATATATTACATGTTTGCATTTAAAAATGTGAATGTAGACCTGTGGGTAATAGTGAGAGTACAAATATCCTGTGTAGTCTCTCAATTAATACTAGGTCATAAGAACTGCATTTAAGAATTATAAAAGAATGTGAAAAAATGTTTTTTTTGGTCAACTAACGTTACCCATATGCAAACATTAAATTAATTTATTCCAATTTTACAATGTACACATGATTATAAATATATATTTCTAAGTATGCAGATTATTACTGTGTTTGCTGTGTTGTATCTCCTCCGATCCTGAGTAGGCGCTACGGTTTTGTTTATGGTATAAAACGCACGCGCTCTTTTCTTACGTCATAAAGCGGCGCGGGTGGCGCTGATGCATGGAAATAAATAACGGGTAGAATGGATTAAACAACGATCTTACAATGGGCGGTACTTAGCGGTCCGGATGCAATCTGTAAATAGTCAGATAAATGTCTAAATAATTAATATCTTTCAATGCCTATAAACGTTTCTTAGTGTTATCTTTCAAGTGTATACTGTTATTCATACCGTTGCTGAAGTAGCGAACGAACAGCGATATCATATGTTAACTGTTACTTTTCTCTGCGTTTGTGAAGGTGGACCAATTACAATGTTTTATGATTACAGACTAATATATTTTGTTTAATCATTTTACCTAGATTGGGCTTGTGAATATTCATCTGTTTAATGTATACTTATATTTGTAATTAATATATTTTTAAAAAATTATACTTATTACTGCACAAACGTTTCCAATAAGACAAAAAACGCATCTATATGTGAATGCGACTCAATGAAGTGTTCGCCTTTGTGGGCCACTAAGCGCCCCCTGCAGGATGAACTGTGTGTGTACCACAGGAACAGTTATTCGAGACAGTAGTCGCCCAATGAGCGAGTACTACAGAAGTGACGCATGACAGCGAATCTTTGAACTATAAAAACCATTTGAAAGTTTCTTGCCACTCAAACCGGTCGCATTTTACTTTACATTAATGCAGTTACAAGAGAAATCTTTGTAGCGCTTGAATGACAGTTACTGTTGATTTTGCAGTGCTTTGTGACTGTGTATTGTCTCACTAGAGCATCAGTGTTAGTGTATTCAGTAGCTCAACAGTGATTTAATTCATCAGAATGGTCGTGTTGAAGAGTTTACCTCCACCCAGTGAGGGCGTGCGGCTCCAGCAGGCCGAAACAACCGCGGTTCTGGACGGTAAAAGACTGGGATCTGGAACTCTGTTTGTGGCTGAGGCGTGAGTGTCTGTGCATGTTTTAACTAAAGCATCAGTGTTGTGTTCACGTGGCATGTGTGTTCTACATCAGATGACACCTGTGGACACATTTAGTCATTTATTTATACATAAACTTTGACAATAAACATATCATGCCTAGGAAGGGTAGTAGGCACCTTACGAAACGAACTGTGGTAGAACAATGGTACAGTGATGGCATCAGATGGTATCTGTCTATCATATATGTTTTATTTATTTTATATTATTTGGTATTTGATTATTTTACACTTTACCTTCTTCTTTTGGACATTTACCATAGTACATTCATTATGTTTTTGGGAAACATGTTTAATAATTCAGCTGTTCTCTGTTATAACAGTCATCTGTCCTGGTTTGATGGTTCAGGGATGGGTTTCTGTCTTGAATACCCTTCCATCAGTCTGCACGCAATCTCACGAGATCTTAGTGCCTTTCCAGAAGAGCACCTGTATGTGATGGTCAATGCAAAACTGGACGGTGAGGCATCATCTTCCAAATGGCACTCAAAATAGAGATGCACTGGTATTGACATTTTGCTATAGGTTCTTTTCTGAGTCTGAGTTCAGAAATTCTGACCGATCTTCATTGTGTCTTCCAGATGAAGGTGATGCAGAGCAGCAAGAAAAAGCTCTAGATGATGCAGGAGAGGATGATGAGGAGAGTGACAGCGACAGCGACAGCGAAGACTCAGGAACCATTACAGAGATTCGCTTTGTGCCCAGCGATAAAGCTGCATGTGAGTGTGTGGAACGAACACAGATAAATTTGACGTGAGCACCTCTCAGCGAGTAACAGTGTGTGTTTGTGTGTGCAGTGGAGCCCATGTTCTCCGCCATGTGTGACTGTCAGGCCCTGCACCCAGACCCTGAGGATGCTGACACAGATGATGACGATTATGAGGGAGAGGAGTATGACGTAGAGGAGGCGGGTGAGTGTCATTCGGACTCATGATGCATCTAGTGCACTGGTTCTTAACCTTTTTGACTCCAAGGTCCTCTGTTGTCCAAGGCAATATTCAAATACAGGCAAAGATATTTCTGGTATTAAAGCTGCTGATGACAAAAAAAAAACTTTTTTTTTTTTCATTTATTTACACAAACCAGGAGTGGCAATTTATTAAAGTAGTAGAATAAACTACTTCAGTAATTAAAATTAAAATAATTTCATTCTGTAATTCTAGAATAATTAAATCATAAAAATTAAATCAATAATCATTCTAAAATAATAAAATAACATATTTGTAAATAATTAAAATTAAAATAATTCAATGAACTAATAATAATGAAATGAATTTTTTTTTTTTTTTTTAGAGGTCACACTCTTTATAAACAGTAAATTTACATGTTTCTAGCCATTCATGATTACAAGATAAGGTTTTTAAAAATATTTTTTAATCCCAAATGCCAATTTCTCAGCATGTGTATATTTATTATTTACATTTCCATGACTTTTTAAAGATTTTACCAGTTTCCATGACTTTTTCAGGTCTAGAAATCTCACTTTTTAAAAAAGTGCGTGTCCAGGTTTTTCAAGACAGTGAGAACCCTTGCTTTTAAAGGGTTAGTTCACCCAAAAATGAAAATGATGTCTTTTATTACTCAGCCTCATGTCGTTCTACACCTGTAAGACCTTTGTTCATCTTTGGAACACAAATTAAGATATTTCTGATTAAATCCGATGGCTCAGCGAGGCCTCTATTGCCAGCAATGTCACTGAACCTCTCAAGATCCAGAAAGGTACTAAAAACATATTTAAATCATGTGTGTTTTGAAATCGGCCATCAGTAGATATTGTTAAAAAGTCGTTATTTTGTTTTTTTGGCACACAAAAAGTATTCTCGCAGCTTTATAGTATTAAGGTAGAACCACTGTAGTCACATGAACTGATTTAAATATGTTATGGATCTTGAGAGAGGAAGTACCATTGCTGTCTATGCAGGCCTCGCTGAGCCATCGGATTTCATCAAAAATATCTTAATTTGTGTTCTGAAGATGAGCGAAGGTCTTAGGGGTGTAGAACGACATGAGGGTGAGTAATTAATGACATTATTTTCATTTTTGGGTGAACTAACCCTTTAAATAAATTAATAAAAATCGAATTATTCCGAATTAAAATAAGAAGTGATGTCAGCTTACACCTGGATTTTTAGCTGATTTTAAATTATTTTAAGCCTCTTTTGAAGTTTACTGAGGCCCCCTGGTTGATCACTGATCTAGTGTCTCTCCACTTTTGAATGGATGTTAAAGACAATGGTCTGAGGCTGAAGTTAGGTGTCTCTTCTAAAGCTTTCACATTGTTTCAATGCTTTTATATTGTTCCTCTTTTCTCTTTAGAGCAAGAGCAGGGTCAGGGAGACATTCCCACGTTTTACACCTATGAGGAGGGCGTGTCTCACCTGACATCAGAGGGTCAGGCTACACTGGACAGACTGGAGGGGATGCTGGCCCAGTCAGTCGCACAGCAGTACCACATGGCCGGAGTCAGAACCGACGAGCCGTCTGCTGCATTTGAAGGTCTGTGTGTGTTAAAACTCATTATGGATATGATTTATTTCAGTAGTGATGGTTTATCGGTCCAAGAGAGGGCAGTTTTATGTATTACCTCACAAAATTATAGCAATGTAACTATAGTTTACAATAGACCTTATTGAAGGTTATAATGCGTATTGAATTTAACGCAGATGTAAACTAAGCTGTGAGGAATAGACTTAGTCTTTAAAATGCACACACTGTATAAAGCTCCTAGATCACATAATTTTCACATCACTCAACTTTTAAAACTTTTATTGAGTTTTTGTTTACTGAATTTTTTTTCTGGAGAGACATATAACCAGCTGAACAATTGAACACACTGTAATTCTATCCCTCACAGCTTTGTTTTCATTCCTGTCAAAACTTAAATATGGTGCTACCCTGACTAAGGTCTATCTTAAAATATATTATTAAAATATAGGTAACACTTTACAATAAGGTAATCGCTTACATTCATAATATGAATGCAAGCGTTCATATAATGAAGATATATGTAACTTGGTAATCAAAAACACAAATGAAAGAATGTTTGAAAGCTTCTTACACTATTTGATGGACATCCCAGATTAATTTACTTGATTTTTAATGTTATGATTTAAAAAGAAAAAAAAAATGCACATGAGCAGCCATAAGATGGCAGTAACAGAGAAAAGTCATTCAACTTTATACCTCACATGATGTTAAGAGTCACATTTAATGTTTTACTTGTGCAAATGCATGAATGTTTTATTCAGTGTGTACATATGATTTTATTTCAGTCAGTGTGAATTGAAGCATTCTTGTTGCCAGACGTGTCTGTTTAGCTGATGAGGGTGTGTCTGTAACGAGCAGGATTTCCTGAAAGCTAATGGATCTGTAATGAGTAAAGCCCAGTGGAGCGGTGCCGGGTAGGATGCTCGTAATTTAATAGGGTGCTTAAACTTTTTTTTTTTTTTTTTTTTTTTTCTGCTTTCAGATGGAATGGAAGTCGACCCAAGCACAATCGCTGGACAGTTTGATGACGCCGATGTGGATCACTGGTAAATACACACCTGTGTCCTTTAAAATTCCAGTTGTCCAATTCCATTTCCAGTCCTGGCCAGTGTTATTTTAGTATTATTTATGTACTCATAATATTAATATATTGGATATAAGTTTTCATTTTAGTTTAAGTTTTTGTAACTTTGTATTTTTGCCATTTTATTTAGCTTTAATTTTTATTTCATTTTTAGTTTTAGTAATTTTAGTAAGTAATGGTACTTAAACTTTGTTGCCAGGGCAACATTTCTTATTTTCGTTGACGTTTTTTGTTGTTGTTTGTAAGTTTAAGTTTTTCAAGTTTAAGTTTCAATTACAGAAAAATAATTTTTAATAGTTTTAGTTTTAGCTAACAAAAACAACACTGGTCCTGGCCAGAAAATTCTAATTGTTTACTGTCAGAACTGGTCATCCTTTGCTCACACACTTGTGTAAAATGTAAATTTCATTATTATTTACACCTTCATGTTATTCCAAACCCATATGATCCTTGTCAGAATGATGATTTCATTAATGCTATTGGGTGGATATGTGTTGAAACTCCTGCATGACTCTGAATTCTTCAATCTGTTGTCAGATGGACTGCGTCTCTGTACTGCTGATTAAAGCACTTCAGTCGGGCATGCTGGGATACTGGCCGAGCCCACCTCTCAAAGCTCTTATAGCATTTCTGTCTCCCCTCGCTTGAATTTAATGGGCTGTTTTACACCATAGCCGTAAATTTACCTCAGCCACAGCTATGTGTAGATCCCACTAATGTATTTTGTAGGTTTCCCTGAAGACCATGTTGATGTTTGTTAGCGATTTCAATAAATACAGCTGTTTTTGTACCAAAGCCTCTCTCTTTTTTTTTTCCCATATTTGGTGTTTTGTTTCTCTTTGAAATATCTTGAATCAAGCATTCTTGTAATGTGTTAAAGTGTGCTAAAAATACATTTTGGGTTGTTCTCAGTGTGTTCTAGTCAGTTGGATGTTTGAGACATTCTTGCCTAATCATTTCCTGTGTATTTCCTCACAGGAGATACAATATTTTTTTAGTGAATCCATCCAGCATTCACCAATTCTCAGGAAACCTGTCAAAAAAAAATTCTGAATTGTTTTAGAATTTATATTCTGTGTAAAGAAAATCAAGCCTATTTTTAGGGCCATTAAGAATGTTTGCATTATGCATATTTGCAGGGATGGGCAGTATTTCAAATAAATGTATTTGAAATACAAAATACTATTTTGTATTTAAATACTTTTGAAAAAAATCAAATGTATTTTGTATTTAAATAAATTTAAAGTTAGTATTTTTGTATTTTCAAAACACACAAAATACTTTTTGCCAGTCAACCTCTTTATTAGGCAGCTGATTTCAACTAGTTCAGATACTTGTGAGCTGCAGCAGTATTAGTGCATCTACAATTGGGTGAACAAATTATCTGGATTCCTGTAAGGAAATAAGGAATAATGCTGCCTTCGCATTCAAGTGCTTTGCTGTCAGAAAGAATAGGAATCATGGAGGACAACAGATTTCTTAGGGAAATCTTGTTAAATGCAAAATGTATTGAAATTATTTAATTTAGAATAAAATGTAGTGTCCCATTCATTAACAACCATTTAAACATTAATCGATTCAACTATATCATTTATATATATAAGGGCATGCAAATTTATCTGTGCAGCTGTTAGTGGGCAGGAGTTGTTGACATGTTACAGCAGGGGTGTCCGGATTGTTTCGGGAAGGCCAGTGTCCTGTAGAGTTTAGTTCCAACCCAAAATCAAAACTCAGTGAGTGTTTGATATTAAAAAGAGTAAAGTAATGTGCAGTAATGTAATATGACATGAAAGAGAACTCAAATTAAGTAGGCTTACTCACAAGCTGACAGACAGCTTTCTGTGCGTGCCGTGCACCCCACGACAAATACAACTATAAAGATAAGTCCAAACAGACTTACGAATGATGAGAACAATAGAAGCAAACAAATTAACAATAGGGCAACAGTATGTAAGTGCTGTGACAAGTCCCAGTTAATCTAGCACAATACATGTAGCAATTTATTAATTAAATAAATAAATAGAATAGAAATAGAATAGTAAGTGTTAATATTGAAGGGTCATGTGTTGACGAAAAAGATGCGTCTGTGTTGATGAAAAAGATGCATCTTTAGCTGTTTTTTGATAATGAATTCAGATTGAGTTGGGTCACTAAACAGTCAAATAAAGTCAGTGAAATGATTTTGTGCCTCTTTGGGATGGCACCACAAGGTGCCGTTCACTGGCAGAGTGCAAGCTTTACAAGGGCACATAAGTAGGTATAGAGGTGCAGAGCCAGTGGTTGTTCTGTAGGCAAACATCAGTGCCTTGAATTTGATGTGAGCTGCTATTGGCAACCAGTGCAAATTGATGAAGAGAGGTGTGATGTGCACTCTCTTTGGCTCGATAAAGACCATTCTTGCTGCCGCATTCTGGATCAGTTGAAGAGGTTTGACAATACATGCTGGAAGGGCTGCCAAGAGAGCATTACAATAGTCCAGTCTGGAGAGAACAAGAGCTTGGACAAGGAGTTGTGTAGCATGCTCCGATAAGAAGGGCCTGATCTTCCTAATGTTGTATAAAGCAAATCTGCAGGACCGGGCCATTCTAGCAATGGGGTCTGTGAAGTTTAGCTGGCTATCCTGGAAGGAGTTAGTCAGTCTTTCTTAGTCTGTCTTTGCAAGGTTGAGTTGAAAGTGGTGATCCTTCATCCAGTCCAAATTGTCTGTCAGGCAAGCTGAGATGCGAGCAGCTACCGTCGAAACAGCTGGCTGGAACGAGAGGTAAAGTTGTGTGTCATCAGCAAAGCAGTGATGAAACCATGTTTCTGAATGACAGATCCTAGATCATGTAGATGGAGAAGTGGTCCAAGCACTGAGCCCTGAGGAACCCCAGTAGCTAGATGTTGTGACTTAGACACCTCAGACCACCCTCCAAGCACCCTGAAGGACCTACCTGATAGGTAAGACTTGAACCACTGGAATGCAGTTCCTGAGATGCCTATTTTCATGTGGGTTAACAGGAAGATCTGGTGCAACCATGTCAAAAGCAGCAGACAGATCCAGCAAGATGACTACTGCTGATTTGGAAGCTGCTCTTGCTAGTCTCAGAGCTTCAATAACCGAGAGCAGTCTCGGTTGAGTGGCCGCTTTTGAAGCCAGACTGGTTGTTGTCCAGGAGGTTGTTCTCAAGTGTCTTAGCAATGAATGGATGAAGCCTTGGTTACTCATTACACTCTAGTTTGTTTTTATGCTTACTCGTTGTTTTCCTCATTTAGTGCATCTGTGATTATCCAATTACCTTTGTTTGTTCCTTGTATTTATAGTTCAGTGTTTCAGTTCATGTGGGTCAGCTCTCGTCAAAGTCTGCGTGTAGCTTGGTTTAGTTTAATCCTCTGCTTATTCTGTTATTTTGGATAATTAAATAAAACTGTTTAATTATATATTCTTCGTCATGCTTGCTCAGCTGCACCTCACCTGCAATGTGACAATAGTATACTAAGTGTTGAGGCAATAAAAACATGTTTTGCTTGTCTGTAACATGCATTTAGCTAAACTTAACTAACCACCATTTACACAAACATTGTTACAGTAACTAAAAGTCCAATGCCCATAAAGGTACTAAATGATAAATAGTAAACATTTGTAAACATTTACAAATGATGAATGGTTTCAACTTTAGATTGTGTACTGCAAAAAACATGAACAAATAATTAATAAATGATTTGTAAAGATGTGTAGGGTGAATTCAGGTCATTTGGGGGCACGTTTGCCATTGAGATGACTGCGCATAAAGGTACTAAATGATTAGTAAACATTTTTTTTAATTACAGACATTACAAATTATTAAATGTAAATGTCTGTAATTAAAGCACCTCTAATGATCCCAATATCCCAAAATATACCCCCTTAATATACTTCCTATGTATCTAACTATAGACTTCATTACTGTATTTCACACATAAAGAAATCTTAAAATGATTTGTTTCCAGTACTCAAACGTAAGATTAAAGTTGTAATTTGACAGCACATCAAAGTCCATCAAGTCAACGATTTGCATTCATGTGTGAACGTCTTATGCAACCAACATGCCACAATTTTTCACTTTTATTTGTTCTTTTCCATTTTCATCTATTTGCTTGTCTTTTATTGCTTTAGCAGCTCTTAGTGAGAAACAAAATGCCATATCAGTTTTGTTTAGCACATCTGTGAGCTCACAAAAGGTCAAAGGTCCATCAGAAACTATTTCACAACAGCCCGCCTGACCTCTCAGGTTAAATAAGCACTGAGCCATGTGTTTTTATGTAAAGTTTTATTAAAAACAGACTAATAAATAGATTTTAGTGCTGCTTCGTTTAATTTCTTGTAACACAGGAGTGTGTTATGCCATATTTCACATTCTGCATTTGCTTGTAGACATGGCACTCTATCTGGTCCGGTTTATCAAGGTTATTTTACCCAGGATAATCCAAAGGCACTGCAAAACTGTGCTTAAGATTACTAGTACTACTATAACATTTACCTATTACTAGGTAAAAATCATCGCTAGTAGAACAAAACACAAAATAGTATCCCAACACAGCACTGTTAGAGCACTTCACATGTGTCTTATTCCAGGAATGTCCATTTGTTAAGATAACAGTTTGGAGTTGTCACAAATGCTTCTCGGCACACAGGTCATGTGCTTTTTATGAATGTTGCTGTAACCCTGCAGCTATGTGTCATTACATAATTACTGTGCTTCATGAATATATATGTTGTCATTAAAAAATGACATTTAAGACATTTTGAAAGCAAGGATGTCAGTAAAACCATTCTAAAAATTAAACCATTAAGGTCTCTTCAAATTCATTATTACATTGAGATGAGCTGGAAAATAACAGTGTCATATTCTGTATATTCACAGTATATCTACATATTATGCATGAGTAATTACTAAGTACTCTAAAACCGTCTTAATTCACTTAATTCATCTTTTTCTTCTTGAGTCCATTAGAGTTCAGGTGCTTTGGAATTGTGCTTTTTCCTGAAATGGCTGGGATCACTTTGTCAAAAAGAAGCAGAGAGCCTGTCATACCTGTAATGACACAAGAAGAGTGGAAAACCAGCATGAACCTCTGAAGATACTGGTGAAACACAGAGAACCATACATTTCTTGCTGTTATTAACAAATACTAGTATAAGTGAACATTCATGGGCTGTATCTGAGGTCTGTGTATGTTGTAGGTTTGGTTTGTGACAATATAAAAATTTAGAAATTATTCCCAAACATTCTGTCAGGTACTTTTAGTTTTTCATAAGTATCATGCAAATATGTTTTTCGATTGGCACTAAAGACATTTTATTGTTTTGGCTTATTATTTGTTATTATTATTATTAGTGTTTGACAGGATCAACCTTTTCTCTACCAAATACTTACTGTCAGTTGATCAAACAACAGTCACTAAATGATTTTTTAACCTTTAAAGGGTTAGTTCCCCCAAAAATGAAAATTCTGTCATGAATTACTCACCCTCATGTTGTTACAAACCTGTAAGACCTTCGTTCATCTTCGGAACACAAATTAAGATATTGTTGATGAAATCCGAGAGGTATATGACTTGTCCATAGACAGCAATATAATCAACACTTTCAAGATCCAGAAAGGTACTAAAGACTTCGTTAAAACAGTCGACGTGACTGCAGTGGTTCAACCTTAATTTTATGAAGCGAGACTAATGACGAGAATACTTTTTGTGCGCAAAAACAAAACAAAAATAATGACTTTATTCAACAATCTCTTCTCTTCACTGTCATTATCCTTACGCACTTGCCACAGTAAGCACAGTCAAGGCTTCCGTGTTTACGTATGAATGCCGGCTCAGGATTGGCCAAAGCTGATCATGTGAGCAGCACGACGCATGTGTCTAATGCTGACGCAGGAGCCAGCCAATAATAAGTTGGCGTTCTGACGTAGAACCTGAAAGCGCTGGACGTAAACAACATTTGAGAATGACAGGGAAGAGAAGATATTGCTGAATAAAGTCGTTATTTTGGTTTTGTTTTTGTGCACAAAAAGTATTCTCGTCGCTTTATAAAATTAAGGATCAACCACTGCAGTCATGTCAACTGTTTTAACAATGTCTTTAGTACCTTTCTGGACCTTGAAAGTGGTGATTATGTTTTCGTCTATGGACGAGTCATATACCTCTCGGATTTCATCAAAAATATCTTAATTTTTGTTCCGAAGATGAGCGAAGGTCTTACAGGTGTGGAACGACATGAGGGTGAGTAATTAATGACATAATTTTCATTTTTGGGTGAACTAACTAATGTTGTAAATCATGCTCACCTAGTATTGGTCCCATCCAGTACACAAAACTGTACTCAGCAAAAGTGTTTCCAGGACAGGGGAACTGTATTGAGAATGCCAGTGCTGGATTGAACACAGCTCCGGTGAGATGTCCACCTTTACAAAACACAGTACAGAAGTTTCCTGAACACTGCTGCACTGCAGTTAACAGTATATATGAATGTTACTGAAATATCACTAGACAAAATCTGCATGCTTTAAGGGATGATAGATAGATAGATAGATAGATAGATAGATAGATAGATAGATAGATAGACAGACACCCAGGCAGATAGTTTGACAGATGGTTGATTTGACAGCCAATAAAAACACTTGCATAGGTCATACAGTATTGTGGTGGTACCATGGTCATTAATAATTAGCATATTTGTACAATGGTACCACCGTGAAACTTTGGGTTAGTGCACACACCCGCATAGACTAAGGTGGTGATGACAGCAGCTATTGCATGAACCCGATATTTCTCCTCCACTTTGTCCACGTTAGATACAGCAGTGTGCATCACAAACGCGCAGCTCAGCTCCACCGCGGCGGCCTGCAGCAGAGGGGCATTAATTGGGCTGTTCGTGCATTTAAAGGCCATCAGTGTGTGCTGTGCATGCATGTCAGAGAGCGCCAGTGACCAAACGCGGGGCATCACGAGCCGTGCCACCACAGCCGCGATTAGCTGGCATGAGATCCGTGCCAATGCGCATCTGCGCGTGAGAGTCCCGCGGCAGAGTTGCTCAAGAGCGCCGGTGGGGTTACAGATCGCACCCTGGAATGAAAGCCCGTGGACCACCGAGATGAGGTACGTTAGGGTCAGTCCGATCTGCGGCTCCACTCTGCCCACCTCCGCGAGCAGCTTTAACTCGTGCGTACACAAGCACAACTGAAAGGTGGAAATAAACTCCAGCACATAGATGATCCAGTTACGATCTGGGAATAGATATAAGGCAGTCCTTCTCGCCACCTCGCTAAAAACTACAACTCCCACCAGTAAAGACACAGAGACGGTGAGATCGGCCATCTCTGCCAGCTCCGTCCTGTCTCGCTACGAATAATCGTTCAAAACTCTAATCCAGTCAGGCAACTTTAGAGCGGTTCCGCCTTCGCGCCATTTACCCCTCCTACTGCAATTCAATCTGTGCAGCCTACTATGGCAAAAGGCTTGACTCATGAATATTAAATAGCTGATGCTAGCGTTGCTTTATACACTTCCGGGAGTGCTCAAGCACGTAACCTTATTAATATTCATGATCCAACCTTTATCTTAACAGCATTCGTATTTCGTCAGCTGACTAGCGCTTACGTCTGTCCTTTAGCCAATCAGGCAGGAGAACGTCTTGTTACGTAAAAATATTCATGAGTCAATCCTTTACCTTAGTAGGATTTGTAATGAACTTCGTCCGGTGTTGCCAGATCACCAGAATAAACTTTTATCTGCAAGATAAATAAATCTGACCAGAAATGACCAAATATAGACTCCCCAAATCACTGCAGGCTGTTTAATCTAACAGAAAATTAGATAGTGTTGAGACGGACAGTTTAACTTAAGCTTATTATATTAAGGCTAATATAATATCCCACTGAGACCCCACTTTTGACCACTGTAGTGGACGTTATATGTTAGCAAATTTCTCTGACATCGTACGTGTCACAGTTTTTTTGCCCTGTAAAGAGCAGATTCAGGGTTTTTCAGAGATACCAAATGTTTGGAAGTTTCACAATGAAAACCGCCTCTCCTTGATCCTTGATGAATGTGACTGACATTGATTGAATGATCCAATTTAGCACTCTTATGGAAATGTGATAATATTTTGTAATTATCATTTAAATCTGACTAATTTTCAAATTGTTTGTCATAAATCAACATCTCGAGAAATTGTTATGGGGTTTAAATTCAGAATATGACTTTCTGTTATGAAACGACGTCGATTATAATTATCTACTGCAGTGGACAACAGAACTTAAAGCATGTATATCAGGCGTTTTGGGAGACACAAGTGAATAGGGAAATAAATTATATATCAATATTCATATGAAATATTAGATAATCGTATGAAAATGTTGCCAATTATTACTCCCATTGTTACACTTCTTTTTTCATTACATTTTGCTTCAAGAACACGTTAATATGCAAATTATATGCAAATTATAATTATATGGGGTATAATTGGGAACGCAGTGCCCCCGCGTTCCCATTTCTCCCACCCCAGAACGCGATTTCTTTTTTTTGTGATTGAGGTTTGTGCACGCCACTGATTTGTTTTGTATGCTCCAAGCAATGTAATGACAATAAAAAAACTAAATTCACAAACCTTTTTTTCCTGGGTCTAGGAGGATATAATAAATATAATATAAAAATATATAATCAGGCAACATATTAGATTTAAATAGATTTTTAGAAATCTCAAAATAATGTGTGATTAATAATAAAAATTAAATTAATAAAATCGTATTGCAACATGTTTTTGATTTACTGTGCATATGAAACATGATGATCTGGGCAAAACTGTAAAATACAATTTTTGCAATAAATTAAAACAGGTAAATACACAAATACAGACACATGAAGTCAAAACCAACCAACAGTTTTCATGAAACATAATTTTGGCATTGTAGGTATTTTGATTATAATAGCTAATAAATCTTAATAGGCCTAGTTTATTTGGTTATTTTATTAGTTTATTTGTATGATATTGCATACATTATTCACAATAATAATAATAATAATAACAATAAAACATTTATTAAACGTTTGGTGCTTCATCAGCCTGGAGTTCACCGTGGTATTGACTGTTAACTGTTGATACCTGCAGAGGGCGCTGAGATACTTAATAATGTGGTTTCGCATGACATCATTAGAGATTAACCTAATTTTATCAGATAAATGCAAAGCCAGCAACAAATAATTTTTCTATAGGTCGTGTACAAGCCAGAATTAACTCATATCCTAGCTTTACATTTAATAATTTGTCTAAATTAGTACCCATAATTCCATTGCCTGCCTGCCTGCCTATCTATCTATCTATCTATCTATCTATCTATCTATCTATCTATCTATCTATCTGTCTGTCTATCTATCTATCTATCTATCTATCTATCTATCTATCTATCTATCTATCTATCTATCTATCTATCTATCTATCTGTCTTACTATCTATCTATCTATCTATCTATCTATCTATCTATCTATCTATCTATCTGTCCGCATCTTTGCTATTTCTTATCCAAATATCCGAATATCCAAATATCCCGAGTTTGTATTATGAGACCAGCTCATCCTCCAGCACACATGTGGTGTCTTTAATATTGCATGTTCCTCCTCCACTGGTGCAGGTGACGCGTCTCGTGAGCGCAGCGCTGCGTGGGGAACTAATGACCACTGGGATCGCGCGTGGGCGGCGCTTCACGCAGCAGGTTTGTGTGTGTCTCTACAGCAGCGAGACAGACAGAAAGACAGACAGACAAGAGAAGACTGGAGCAAATGAGCGCGGAGAGACACTGAATGCGTGACAGAGCGAGGGAGAGTCTGCTCGGGGGAATTCACATTCGCGTCTTTGGACAGAGGTGAGTGCTCTTTACTGCTGTCACGCGTGTCGCGGAACCGCAGTCGCGTTCACCGGGATCTTGCGTGACGCGGAGACGAGCTGGCTGGCGTGGGGCGCGTGTCTGTGGAGAACAGACAGAGAAAGCGCTACTTATTCATTACAGACAGCACACGGATGTGGCTTTATCAGCAGGAATTGCACGGATTATAGTGATTCTTCTCCTCGTTTATGTGGTTTGAGATCAAATAACACCGTCTGATCTTGGCTTTAGTTACATGTGCCTCCAGCAAAAGGTATGCCTGCCTTGTATTCAGTTCAGTTATAATAATATAAACGTTAAACAAAACAATACATACAACATTATATATTATATTTATTATAATTAAATAATACTATTGATAATGTCTGTGTAATATTTATGTATTTTTTTTAAATACAATAAAATATGTAATAAAACCATAGCTATTTAATGTAATTAAATATAAAATATGAATTCAATATATAAATTATAATCATTAATATTAAATATAAATATTACACAGTTAATTATTGTTAATATCATTATTTTCAATGCAGTTATTGTGTTTTCATTTATGGGGTACTTTATGCATTTATGTAAAACACTATAAATATTGTTGGCTCTTTTAATGAATTGATTATGTTTCTTTATTGTAAGTCGCTTTGGATAAATGCATAAATATAAATGTAAAAATAAGGGCCTAGTTATCCAACAGTCTGAATATGCTCATTCACTATTTACACTATTGGGCGTGTAAGCAGCTCACGACTGTCACTGTGTTCACACTGGACAAATGAGAAGTCCATAGTCAAAAATACTACAAGATTGCTGCTGATGGAATCTGTATTATATTTTGGAAAATATTCTGTAAGATCCATGAATCTGAACAGAATTTAACTGAAACTGGGAATTTCAGGTTTACCATGGGTGTTTGATTCTTATTAGATCCCTTGGATTGTTTCCAAATTATTATCAAAATAACATTAGCATTCCTTCAGGATTTTAAAATATCCATGAACTTTGTCAGTGTTCGAACTACATTGGGTTAGTGAGTTTGGCATCCTTTGTCGTTTGATAAAAATAAAATATGTATACAGGCTCTTAATATAATGACGCTTTTACAAGTGTGTATAATAAAAAGCATAAATTCAGAATGAAATTCTTAGGGTTAGCCTACTTATGTGGTTTATTGCAGTGGTTTTTCAGTATAGTTGGAGGATTTGTTTGACATGCTGTAGATAATAGTGTAAGTGTAAGATAAGAGCAGTGGTTCAGCTCACTTTGGACTGAATTGGGTCACATGTATCAGCAAAATCCTTAAACCAGTTAAGTCAAGCGCATGTTTCTTCTGGGATACTACACCACGGTCTGATATCTGTAAATGGCCTGCAGAAGCTCTCCTATGCATATGCTTAAAAGGTAACGAGGAAGTGGCAAATAGCAATTCACCACTTCTGCAGTCTTTCACTTCTGAACAAAAATGTTCACAGTGTTTTCATTCTCATCGTTTAACGGGTATTTTTAGCAGTGAGATGGTGTCATTGTGTTGCATGTTTTTCCATGAGTTGAAATGCTCATCCAGTCTAATTTTGGCCAGGTGTGATGTAAGCATTTTTGACTCTAAGTGGGACTCTAATTGCTTGAAAGTGCATGCATGAAGTACCAGCATCTGCAGATCTGTAGATATAAAACCGATTCATTTATTTGGGGGGGTTTGTGCTGTCAGTGTGAAGTGGGGGTTGCTGATTCAGAAGTAAGCACACCCTTGGGCCACACGTCACCATATGGTTTCAGTAACACCCTGTTTATCATCCCAAAACATGGGACAAGAAACCCAACCACCCCCTCACAGATGTGCATTTGGCCTAGAAGCACTGCTGTGACTTAATACTCATTGTTATGTGAGTGTGTCTGACTGTACTTTTTGATCAGACCAGATTTGCAAAGGCATTTACAGTCAGTTAAAGAACAAATGATAAGCAATATTTTTCTATTATCTGTACATGTATATTATCTGTCTTGGGATTTTAGAGCACTTAATGCATCTCTCAGGGAAACTTGCATTTTATGGTGGAAGGATGATGTGGAAATTTTTCATTGCAATATGTTTCACAGCAACTAAGGTCAAATAACACTTGTCTTGTGGATACAATTTTTTTTCTTCTAATTTGAAGTGCAGTATTTAATTTCTACATCACTTATGACAACAAACATGATTGTTTATTGTAGACTTCTGCAGAAAATGTAAATGCCGCTTACCAATTAGGGTTGTCAAAAGTACTGACTTCGGTACCAAGTCGGTACTGAAATTTTAAAAATGTGACGATACCAGCATTTCCCCCTAGCATTTTGATCGCTAGATCGCATGATTCTTAAACACCTCTGATTGGCCATGTGTTCACACGCTCAACAGATATGTCAGTGATTGGCTACAATGATCAAACGCTTCAAAGCATGTTGTAAATAGACATCTTTGACGCTCTTCACTGAGCGCTTATACAGATACAGCATTTACACAAAAATCATTTATTTACAAAAACATTTGCCACAGACAAATCTGTTGAGTGCATGAACACAATGGCCAATCAGAGGTGTTTAAGAATACCCTCAAAATTCTAGGTGGAAATGCTGGTATCGTCACATTTTTAAAATTTCAGTACCGACTTGGTACCGAAGTCAGTACTTTCAACAGCCCTATTACCAATGCAAAACTCATCACCATTATGCCAGGGTATTGTGGATGGTTGTGAAATGGAAAGCTAGTACCTGGTTTCAAAACTGGTTTCAAAGTGCAAGTTTTTGAAAATGATACCGTTATCGTCTCTGTGTAAACTACAAAAATGCAAATTTGTGAGAACGGTGATGTTATGCGCATGCATATTATGAGTTCAGTCTATAGGTGCATAGTTTTTCTTTACAAAGACATCGCCATCTATTGGCCTGGCAGCAGAAAACAGTGTTTTTAATCGTTTTCACAGATTTGCGTGAACGGGGATGGTTTTGACAGTGTTGTCATCTGTATGCAAAAAACGAAAAGGAAAAACTTTTTCATTTTCAGTATCGTTGTCGTAAACGTGTTCACCAAAGCTGCATGTATTTGATCAAAATGCAGTAAAAACTGTAATATTGTGAAATACAAAAAATAACCATTTTCTATTTGAGTATATTTATTTATATTTTTTTAGCATAATTTATTTCTGTGAATTTTCAGCATCATTACTCCAGTCTTGACTCTTCAGTGTCACACATTCTCTGAATAAAACGTACAAAAGCTGTCACTGGGACTGTACCCTTTCGAAAGGTACCAATATGTACCATTTAGTTACTAATATGCATCGTTTAGGGGTAAATAAGGTACAAAGGTGTATCTTTCGAAAGAGTATCGCCCTAGTGACAGCTTTTGTACCTTTTTTTTTTTTCTGATACTTTTTTTGTACCTTTTTTTCTCTTCAGAAACCATTCTAATATGCTGATATCCTGCTCAAAATATCCTGTTTAAATATTTTCACTGCTTCATATTTTTGTATAAACTGTGATACATTTTTCAGGATTCTTTAATGGATAGGAAGTTCGACATTTGAACAGCATTTATTTAAAATATTTTGTAACATTTTTAAGTTTTTTACTCTCACTTTTAAATCAATTTAATGCTGAATAAAAATGTTCTTTCTTGCTGTCCTCAAGCTTTTGAATGGTAAATGTGAGATCTTTTCTTATTTTGTTTGTAAAGTCAATGGAAGAAACTAGTAAGAGTACCATTCTACTGATGGTAGAAGCATGTGGGAATATTCTTTTTCCTGGCCTCTCTGCGAGTGATACTAACAAAAGCAAGAATGCAGATTGTGTTAGCCAGTTACAGCAGCGGACAATGCAGCTACTCTGTTGCCTTGCATAGATGGGAGTAAAAAGTGTTTAATCTTAAGGTCCTGACTTAAAAAAAGAGAAGCAATCTTAAGGTCACGTCCTTAAAGAAAAAGTAGAATTGCACAGGAAGACTGTGGGAGTCAGCGGTGGGCACCGGTCCTTTGGTGTCACTGGTCAGATGCCTGTTTGCAGGGGTGATTTTCATGTGACCGCTTAAAAGTGTCATATAATCAGTAGAAAGATTTTCCTTGATCTTTTGAAATAGTTCATTGTATTCTGATTATGAAACTAAGCTGAAATAACGTCTTGTTCCACCCACATTTAAAGATAAACGATGCCTATTTGGAGTTACGAAACAATACTGCACTGACATCCGTGTTGCTCCCATTATGTGTTTTATATTCATATTAAAATGGACTTTGCTCAGGAACTGTATAACAAGAGCTGAATGCAGCATTCAGAAACAGAATTTTATAACCTAATTTACTTCTGAAAATACAGTCCATGTACCTTTTTGAGGGTTCAGTGAGCTGTGCAGGTTTTGAATTTGCGTTCCTGTGGCCCATTTTTTTCCTGCCTTTATTGTTATGCAATACCTGTCATTGTACATTATCATCTCAGAGCATGGCCCCCGAATGAGTTCAGAAGAAATGAGCCACGGCATTTCTGTCCACTTCTCCTCTTCCAACCCCCTTCATTTACCCAACTCCAACTCTTCCTCACCCTTCCTCCCGCTCAGCCTGTACTGTATGTCACATGGATTTTGGATTGTAATGCTCAGGACAGTGAGAAACCACACAGAACACCCTAACAGTGCTTAAAACACCATAGCAACTGCATAGCAACATGCTATAAATCACTCAGACCACCTCAGCAACTGCATAGTATCGTGTTGCATAGTATAAGAACCCATTAAGAAAACCTTAGCAACTCCATAGCAACTTGCTAGCAACCACATAAAAAACCTTAGCAACTGCATAGCAACACTCTCGCATTCATCCCACACCCTCCTATGGCGGTGTGTTTTCCTTAGACTCTGATGACTTACATGCACTTCAGAAAATGCAAAAATCTTGTTGAAAGAATGAGATTTAATTTTTATATTATTGTTACAGGGCTCAACGCTAAGGATTTTTTCCCAAGTGGGCCAGTGGTTCAAATATTTTTACTTGCCCCGCCAAAATTTTCACTTGCCCCACAACAAAAAATTAATAAAGTGAAAGAAAAGAAAATGGGCCTGTAAAATAAGCCCAGATATTGTTTTTGTTGTTTTTGATACATATAACCTTAATAAATAGGGTTATGACACCAAAAGCTACTAGATTAACTCACTTAAATTTTAAATATTGTTAGACAAATGAACAGTAAGTAATAAAATAGTAACAAATAATCAAATTGAGTAATAGCAAAAATAAAAACAACAGAACAAACATATAAATGAAACAAACGGTGCTTTTCAAGTTTTTCATGTAGGTTTAAACAGCAGATTTTCAGGTACAGAAATTGTAATCTAGTGTATAGCTAACTATATAACTATTAAACTTTATTAAAGTTAAGCAGTCAAGAGCAGTTACAGATGCATAAATAATGTTTTGAAATGTTGAAAATATAAAACGTTAAATACTGTTATTTCAAATTATTTAAAAAATGAAAAGACACTTTAAACGTGAAATTAAACCCACCAGCAGGTGGCAGCGAATCACTGTTAATGAGCAAGTCATTAAGATTCAACCGATTCATTCAAATGGCTGATTCATTCAGGGAGTGTTGCTCAGAGACGCAAAACAATTCTGTGTGGACTGTATTTACGTAGGTGAAATAGAGCGAAACGGGCGTTTTTGTGTCTAAAATGTAAGTCACTTGATATTAAGTTCTTGTTCATTAAACTGTACGCTGTATAAAATCAATATCACATTTGTAATCGTGCTGATATTTGGAGAAAAACGGCGCTCTTTGTTTAATATTGGTTAACTATATTAAATTATATAAATATGAAAGATATACAGGGTCATTTTTGCTCCTTATCTTGAATTCTGTGGCATTCTAAAGGCATTTTAGTAGACTAAATCACGCAGTGAAAGCTTAAATTCTAAATATGCACGCCGCACGTGCACAAGCCTAACCTAGTAGACTACGTATGCATGACTGCATGCGTGCACTGAATGGGTGTTTTGTTTGGTTTTTGTGAAGTGAGGGACATACTCAATATTGTCAGATCATTAAATCAACCATTATGATATCATAGACTATATATAACGCAAACCCTACAGCACTGGCCCGATCGAGCAAGTGACCATTCCGTCTACTGTCCAGAGCGTCGTTCACACTGGCCCCGGGCCATCGGGCAGTCCTTATTGTCGAGCCCTGTGTTATATAAATAGTTACTGTGTAATATTCTGCATACTGTATAACATGCTGCATTCATGTCATGAGCTGTACCTTGTTAAAGTGTCCCTGTTATGCTTTTTTGAATATTACCTTTCATGCAATGTGTAGCTGTCTGTGAATGTAAACGATCTGTAAAAGTGCACGATAAATAAAGTTATTGTCTCTCAAAAGAAAGAATCGAATCTGAACTGCCTAAACGAGTCGTCAGGAATTCTAGTCTCACTTCCGTGACGGCTACACGCTACTAGATAACACATTTGCCTAATGCCCGCCTATGTTCTACATTGTCCGCCCACAATCAACTTGACCCGCCCTCAAACACTGTTTTTCGTGTGGTTAACATCATGTCAAGAAGACGCTGTGTCCTACGTTTTACTGACAACTGCTTCTCAATCTTGGAGTTTAACGCGGGATTCGCAAAACGCTTGCTCTTGAAAGATGGGCCAGTACCTAGGTTATTTGGACCAGCTTGGTCCTCACAGCCTGTAACAATGACGCTGCTATAACGTCTTATAACATATAAACGTCCGTCTCCAGTCATGCTTGCTATTAGAGTTTCTGGTTGATCGGCTACTTCAGATGTTTCATCTTCGGACTTGCCTCGGGCTCGAATTGATTAGGTAAAAATCGATGCCATCTTTTCCATCTATACATTGTATACAATCTCTTGAGAATTGAACAGGCCTCCGGAGGTGTAATTCAGTTATGGCGATGGGCATTTTGTTTTCGACACACGCTGTTTTCGGTAGACAAATCACAACAGACTGGGCCATCTGACCAATCAGAGCAGAGCAGGCTTACGGAAAGGAGGGGTTTAGAGAGACTGAATCTTCGAACTGCTTCAAGCTTTAAGAATTTAAGAATCTTTGAGAAATTAGGTTATATTAAATGTATTATTTTGAGAAAATATGTTTTTGACCTTGCATGCATGTAAACCTGTTGGAGAAAACTCCCAAAACAATATTAGGAACCTTAAAAATGGCATTTTATAAATAAAATAAAATTTGCATATGGTATTCCACTTCATCCTCTTGTATCTGTATTCATTAATGCTTCTCATTTCCAAACCTTGTGATCTGCCAAATCACATTTTAAAGGGGTCATTAACTGCAATTTTTTTTTTCAAAATTTTCTAATGTTCTCTGAGGTCCACTATAATGTTAACAAGATTTTTACATCAAAAACATTCTAATTAGAAGTAAGCTATTTTCTATCCTGTTTTTGACCCTCTCTTTCAAACACTCCATTTTGATAGGCGTGCCGCATTCAAGATTTGGAAGTAAATGCCCACTGCAATGATTGGTAACAGTTTTGCATATTAAAATCATTTTCAACGTCCCTGCCATTACACGTGTGGAATTGTTTTGAAAATTTCTGATGTAGAAAAATATCCCGTTACATAGTTGAAATATTTGCCAACAATTTGAAACATTTATGCATATTAACATTTAAAAATATATAAATGTATAAATCTTACAGGCTATTTATAATTCATCCTTTTCAATAAAATGAAAAATGTATTCATTGTCATTTGCAGTGTCATGTTAAATAAAATGAGACGTGTTGAAATGTCTTACTGATGACAAAACTTAATTTCTCTCTCACTGAAGCTTTTATTCTGGATTACAGCGAATCGCTTAGATCAAAACAATGACAAAAGCAGCATTCTCTGCTTTCTTCCGTATCTGGGAATTCAACGCATTAACCCCATAAATGCTGAAGTAACGGAAAGAACCGCAAATCACAACTATCACAAATATTCAGTTGCAAATATTCTGTGGCACTACAGTATAAATACTCAGTCAGTACATATCAGATGATCCGTATCAGACAAAGCAATAGTGACGCATGGTAACAACACTTTTACTTATGCTTATGTATTGCGACATTACTGTCGGAACCAATGTAGTTGGCGCTTGTTTAAAAACGAATCCGCAGTCAAATGAAGCAAGCAAACAGTGTCTTACTGACACGATCTGACTGGAAATAAAGTTCATCAATGCTTTCTTAATGTTAGAATCACACGGACTGTGTTTTTCCACAGCTTGACGCTTCAAAACGTTTTGTAATCCTCAGAGCCATCTCTATCGTTTTGTTGCTGGAGTAATCCTGTGTTTGAGTCTTGTATTTACTACTACATGACATGTGTCAATCAGTGGGCGGGGCTAAAGAGGCAATGATGTAGAAGTAGGCTTTGATCTTCTGTAGGAGCGGTCTTTCGTCACACTATTGTGTCATAATATGACAAAATCTGAAATGAGTCGTTTTCTGAGCTTGGTTTCAATACAAGTTGTTTTTGAAATAACATGAAAGTTTTTTTTTATATTTTTATAGTACATTGTCAAAGGGTTAAGGAAAATTTGATTTCTGAATTCATGACCCCTTTAAGGCATCATAGGTGTATCCTGACATAAGGTTGTCCTGCCCTCACACCAGTAAACTCTGAAGAAAAGATGTAGGTGCAAGAGGGAGGGTAAGTTATTTTGATTAAAGGGATCATGAATTGAGAAATCAACTTTTCCTTGAGCTTTTGATATATAAGAGGTCCTTGTACTATAAGAATATCAGAACTGAATATAGTTTATAGAACTGAAAACTTCCTTGTTAGTCCAATAAAAGCTTTTATTGACACGAGGCCCAGCAAATGACTGATCCTGGAATGTGCCTATCTATGATAGATAGGTGAAACGCCATCTCTGCAGAAGAAATCAATGCCTACTTCATCATTGGAACGTTAGCCCCGCCCACTGGCATGTTAGGAAGATGAGGAGGAGAGAAGAGCGATACAGGACTAAAAATAAAATGACCTTTTAAAGGATCCTAATGCTAGGAATATGGTTATTTGTTTTCAACAATGTGAATAACTTAGGTGAGCATTATTTGTATTTGGTACATTTCACTGTGGATTGTACACATGTAAGTAACTGTGTTAATTCTAATGCCTGATCTGATATGTAATGATTCATGTACAGTCAGATGTTCTTTGTCTGTGTCAGTAAATCAAACCAGTGACTAAACGGTCAACTTCACATTGTTTCTCTTAGTAGGATGAAAATAATCTGTTATTTAAACAGTGATTAAGTTATATATAGAAAGCAATCAAAGAACGCTCCCTTTACAATCAATAGAGCTGTCAATCAAACAGCGCGAGTTTATCAGTGGCTGAGCTCTGGACTGCCAAAACTCCCATTTTATTCAACGAATCTCTTAGTTACAATGCGTTTGCACTATTAGTTATGATGAAAGCATTCTTTAGTGTGCAGAAATTGATGAGTTGATGAGATGTCTGCTTTCATGCACTCAACAGTCTATGACGGGTCTATGATCGGCTACAATGTTCATCACTGCAAACTTTCATGCCACGATCTAAATATAATGCCATAGATTTAAGTATAATGCTATAATCAACACTTCTCACGATTAGTTAACCTTGAGAGTTGTAATAGTAAAATCATGCTAAAAGTTTTCAAGAGAGTAATACTTGGCTATTTCAAATGGAAAGATGTTAGCCAATCACAGCAGTGGACGTTTACACTGAGGTCTCACAGCAGACACGCCCCTTAAAACAGAGCGTTCAAATAAAAGGGGTAAATTCAGGGTAGGAAAAATGCATTTTATTTCTTAATTATGACAATTTTTGATGTAAAAAGCATAATAACATTATAACTGCACCCCAGATAACATTATAAAAAAATAAAACAGCGCAGTTCATGACCCCTTTAAAGCTTACAAGGTCACGTGCACAAAAAAAAAAGAACTTTCACTGTTGTTAGTTTCACTCAAACCATCCTTGTTCACATTACTTCAAAGACTCACGTAACTACATGAACATAATTTAATTGTGTTGTTTCTACTAAAAATGAGTATTGTCAGCTTTACTTAAGTATTTGTTTAGTCAACTTAAGTTGCTGAGTGAAACGCACAAATTAATGTTGACATCTGTACAGATCCATAGTTCCCAGCATGCTTTGCAAGGGACTGCATTAAGAGAGTAAATTAAGGGATTAAAGTGTTATTTAATGTGTTTTTCAGTAAAGGGAAAGATGTTGTTAGTTTATGTTAGTGTTTAATGTGCAGTTACGTTGGACATTTAGAGGAGTTTCTGTAATGTTTTTGAATTTTGTAGTTACCATTATGCAGAAGAGTGTCAACTGTGTTTAGGCTGTGAGCCTCATATATGCGTGTTTAGGATGGAATTCCTGCTCTCAATTCAGTTGAGTTTGTTCAATCAATTATTTTTTGAGTGCATTTTGTAGAGAAAATAATCATTTATTAAGGTAAATTAATTAAATAAATGTGTTCACCTTACATAATAAACATAACATTATTAAGTAAACCGCACATATAAATATTATGTAACAGTGACGTTCAAATGATTTGTATTTACTCAAAGAAATTTTGTCAGCTTGAATTTCTTTTGTTCATACAACTAAATTATGTGTACATATTACTCAGTATAGTTGCGTGGAACCACGTGACATTTTTTTTTTTAAGTAAATCCAACAATTAAATTTTGAGTGTGAATTAAAAAAATAATGATGTGCACGGATAAATCATTTATAATAAATAATACAATATTCCATAAAAATAGGAATTGTCATTTTTAATTTCATAGTGACTTTAAAAGCTATAGGCAGCTTCTGTTATAGCTTATTTTAGCCAAATTCTCATGCACATTTACAGAGTGTTTCTAATCAATCAGAGGTCTAGTTAGGATGCTGCCTTAGAAGGTTACAGCCTGTGTGGAGATTAGACAGCAAGAATCAATTTGTGACTAACGCTTACACCTGTTTCACATTGCATAATGTCATCACAGAGCTACTTTGTGTATTATTCATTGTTTGCAATGGAAAATACCTGGATGAGAGTCTCATGAATCTGATTCACTCTTGACCTCTCAAGCAGTGGCTGACAGAGACAGGAATCTCATAAACAGTTCCTCTAAGCTCTGTCTCTGTGTTAAGTTCTAATTTACAGTATGACCTTAAGAGAACCAAGCCTCTTGTTTCTTATTTTAGAGATGACTGTATTCTGTCATTACTCATATTCCAGGAGAATACTTTAGGAACTTTTTCACATTTTCAAACCCCCACAGTATGAACCATAAAATGTCCTCCACACATGCTCTGATATGACTAAGAACTATAAAGGAGTCCAAATGCACAATTCATACAGTAACATTCTTGAACAGGTCTTGAAGTTTGGTTGAGTTCACGTCCTGTTCAGATTAAATATGTTTTTAATTTTATTCCCACATGCACAAGCAACCATGCCTGATAATGTTTATTAGTAAACGTTTAGGCTCACAGGTATATTGGTGTACTTTGACCTAATGGTTGATTAAGTGATATAATAAAGCATCATATTACTGGAATGTGAGCACGAAAATGTTTTAAAATCCCATGAACTGGTTTGGCATATTGAAGTTGTGGCATAATTACACTATTACTTAAAAAAATATTTAAATTACACTATCAAAGTAAAATTTTTTAGCATCATTACTGTAATCTTCAGTGTCAAATGATTCATCAGAAATCATTCTAATATGCTGATTTGCTGTTTAATATTTTGTGGAAACCATGTTACTTTTTTAAATAGACAATTTAATAACCTTTCATTTACATCACAGCTCAGGAAAAAATGTCAACTTGTGGCTTAAATTAATGCAATGAGAATGCTTTTAAAATAAATAAATTCAAGACTCTTCCTTTGCAAACAGTTGATGGTTGGGAAGGGAAACAGTGCTTTTTATTATTTAATTTGACTTTTTATTATTATTATTATTATTGTTATTACTTATTTTATTGAATTATTATTTAATATTCTGTGTATTCTGCAAAAAGCATATTAGATGACCTCAAAGATATTAAATTGGCTGAGGGCCTCAAAACGTATGTTTGGAGGGTATTTAAAGATGTAGGCCTGGTTTCACAGACAGGGCTTACATTAAGCCAGGATTAGGCCTTAGTTCAATTAGGACATTTAAGTAGCTTTTATAAACATGCCTTAGAAAAAAACATTACTAGTGTGCATCTTGAGATGAAACAATGCCACTGACATATTTTAAGATAATTAAGTCAGTGCAAGTTGCTTTCAGTTAAAACAGTCTGGAGCTAGGCATAAGCCTAGTCTGTGTTTCAGGACTGTAGTATTTTGGTGTGTCTGCTTAAGTAGAATGACAGAGGAAGCTGTGTTGCGTGTAAACAAACTGGGACTTTGCTGAGGATTTGTCAGATCTCGTGATTAGACGTAAGATGCTGCTTAAAGCTGTAATTAAATGCATGGGTGAATGAATAGCTAGAATTGATCAGGAAGACTCCCTTGTTTATGTTAACCTCAGCACTTCAACTGACAAACATAACAAACTCATAATAAACAGATCAGATGATTAAGCAGGAAACAAGAGCCTCTTACTGTAGTTCATGCGCATCGTTGATGTCTAATATTACTTGAGTCTTGTTTTCAAATAAAAATATATATTTCCTGAAAAACAAAACTGTGGTTGTATCTTGAATATAAGTCTATTTTGCTTTGTGGCATTGGTGGATATTCAAGATAAATTCTCTCTCTCTCTCTCTCTCTCTCTTCTCTTTTTTTTTTTTAACTGGAAAACAAAAAGATACCCATGGATTGGAGAAAGGGTGGTGAATAATTTTTTTTGTGTTTGTGTGAAAGAAACTTCAACATAAGTGGACTTCAAGGAAAGAATAAACTGCTACAAATGTGTGAAATAGAGCCCCTTTGAAAAGTGAACTCAAAGGCAGAAGACAGAGAAGTATGTGTGTGCTCCGCTGGAGCGCTTCACTCCCAGCATGCCGTGCAGGCGTGCATTATTCAGCACGTTGTCATGGCGATGGGCACCTCTGAGTATTGGGCTTCATGAGGGAGGAGCTGGACAGCTGGTGGATGGAGACAGCTGCGTCACGGATTCTCCTCATTTCCAGTGTGTGTGTGTGTATGAGGGGTGTAATGGCAGGTTTTGTCAGATTTAGCAGATTTCTCAGTGCTCAGTGCTGTCAAATCAATTAATCACATTTAACATAAAAGTTTGTAAATATATAATATGTGTGTGTATTATAATATTATTATTATTATATATTTGGGTCATCAACGAATAGGGTTTTTAAAAATGTAAAAAAAACAAACAATGGAGATATAATTCATTTTGAAGTTTTATTAAGTGTTAACAATGAGATTATGTGGTTTTTATAATCAATTAACACTGATTTTGTCATGTTTTACAAGATGGACAAAATTTGTCACCAAAAAAGTCATTCGGTTTAACCAAAATTTCGGTTTTACCGAATGACACTTTAATTATACCGAATGACCGAATACCGAATGATATTTTCTAACATGCTGATATCTATCTATCTAGAAAATCAAACATTTTATAAACAAGTTTTTAAAATATTACAGCATTTTCCGTGTTTTATAGCGGTTGTACTGAATGACCTGATGGTTCGGGACATGTATGAACAAGTGAAAACTTTAATTTTTTTAAATAGTTAAGAGAGAGTTGGTTACTTTGCTTCACAACCATGTGGTCCTTTGCAGTTGTCTGAATGATGTCACATCCTGTCACATGATATTGACTGCATGATTTGGTCCAAAATGGTCCCTTTATATTGGTTACGCCAAATGACATCAATGAAATAAGATGTTATAAAATCATGCCAGAATAAAAAATATATACATTTATTACATTTTAAGATATTTTAATCACAAATTAAATGGCTGTATTGGCCTTTGGACGGTTAAACCAAATTACATTTTGACACTTCGAAATCTTTAAAATTCCTTTATATAGAACAAAATATAATTAAAACCTTTTGGATTCAATAAAAATGATCTAATTGTACTACCTTACATACTTTGGATGTCATATCTTTGATTTTTTATTTATAATTTAAATGATTTATTTATTATGTAAAAGCAATATTGTAATATGGTACAGTTGGAATATCAAACTGACGCTCTCCGTGTGATTGGCAGCACATCACACTTTCAGGTGCACAGGCTCTAGAGTTTATTACAAACTCTGGATCAAACCCTGAGTTGACAGAATGTTTATACGGAGCGCTGTGAGCCCGCCTAACATGATCTAAACCAGGTTGGATTTGTATGGTTTTGTCAACTCTAAACCTGCTTTGAATCTCAGAGTTTGTTCAGCTACTTTCATGCAACGGCCATTGGCTTGTCAGACCCATACCAGTAACTCCCAAAGGTGTCAAGTAGATCTTTTTCTTTCCATTGTCTTGTATTTCTTCTGTCTCTTTCTTTCAGAGTGTAAGATCACACCCTGGGTTTCTCCCTGCCATTCTGCTCTGTTCTTACTGTTTATTATCATATGATAGAAGGGGATTGTGAGCTTAAGTCATTGGTAGACTTGCCATCTCTCATCTGGTTTCATTTGGCTGTGTGTGAGAGGTTATATAAAACACACCTTGTTCACCTGCTAGTCTCAACCATAAAAATCCTGGTGATATCCTTTTTTTTTTTTTTTTTTTTTCTTTTCTTAATTTGGCTCAAAGGTTCATTATTGATGGTCTTTAAGCAGGTAAATGGTTAAGTGCTGTGCTCTATTGCTGTTGAGCAAGTACCTTTATCTTACCAAGGCAAACTTGAGTGCATGATTGGTTTAGCTGCCAAACAGGTTTGTATCTGGATTTGGAGATGTTTTGGGACTGACGTGCTGTTCTCAGACTATGATTGTCGGGAAATCTGTTTGTCGGTACCAGAGCAGGCACTGTGCCCTCGCTGCACACACTCATCATTCTTCACTGAGACGCCCATCAATCATTCGCACACCCAGCATTCCCTACATTCTGCACTGTATTCATACTCATCCACTTAAAAGTGATGGTGCCTGCCCAGTGCATTGTGGGATAGCCTGTCTGGAGCACTTTATCCACTTCTCCCCTTGATCTCTGCTCAAGAGTGCTGTAAAATACTCCATCTGCAGACCTCAGATCCTGTTTTTACACTCGGTTTAATCTCTTGGTCCGAACCAGAGTTCAACCCATACTTCAACCCATACTTTATCCTAGAAGTCAATGCACCGGTTGTACTCTTGGCTTGTTGCAGGCATGAAATTAAAGTGTTTTCAGTTTTGCAATGTAGCTGGTTTTAATCTATGATGCAGTATGATGTGAAATAACCAGTTTATCAGCGGTTGCCTTAGAATGTCTTAGAACTTGCATGCCAGGATATTTCACATCAATCAAATGATTCATTTAAAAAAAAAAAAAAAAAAACATTCTGGAGACCCAATGCATTTTCTATAATAATTCTATAATACTACCACTGCTACTACTACTAATATATATGTATGTATGTGTATATATATATATAGGTATGTATGAAAATATACCCTATATATATATATATATATATATATATATATATATATATATATATATATATATATATATATATATATATATATATATATATATATATATACATTCACATTCACCCCCCCGGCTCTTAATGCATCGTGTTTCCTTCTGGAGCATCTGTGAATGAACCTTGAGTTAATCAGTGAGTGAACCTTCTTTAATAGTTGTGTTTGATTTCCTCAATTGTCCTCAGTGTGAAAAGATGGATCTCAAAATCATACAGTCACTGCTGAAAAGGGTTCAAATATGCAAAAGATGCTGGAAAACTGAAGAATTTGCAGGACCTGAAGGATTTTTCTGAAGAACGTTGGTCAGTTTAACTGCTCAGGACAAACAAGAGACTCATGAACAACCATCACAAAACAAACAGTCGTGGATCATCCAGGTAACCACACACAGTATTAAGAACCAAGGGTACATAAACTTTTGAACGTGGTCATTTTTATAAATTCACCTATTTTTTTTTTTTTGTCTCTTGGGCCATATGTAAACATCTTTTATGTAAGATATCTTACTCAGGAGAGTACTAAATAAAAAAATAACATGCATTTTGTATGATCTCTCTTATTTTGTTAAAATTATTCACATTTTCACAGATTCTGCAAGGGGTTCACAAACTTTCAAGCAGCACTGTGTTTATGTGTGTGTATATATATATATATATATATATATATATATATATATATATATATATATATATATAATATAATATAATATAAATATATATATATATATATATATATATATATATATATATATATATATATATATATATATATATATAAATTTTAATTAAAAAAAAAAAGCAAATGCTCTCATTTTAAGCTATTTTAAGAAAATGTTTTAAAATAGCCTACACTGATTAGTTTGACAAGCTTTTTTAATAGGATGTTTGTTTAATGTTTTCTGTGTGCATTAATTATTATTATTGTTGTATTTATTCTCTTGTATTTATATTTTTATTTCTTGTATTTTAGCCCTTTGGCTAAAAAGCACATTATAAATTATAAATGGATTTTTTATTATTATTATTAAATAATAATATATTAATATTAGGTATTAGGGATGCACCGATACAATTTTTTTAAGAACAGAGTACCGATACTTTTTTTTTCTGGTACTTACCGATACCGATGCCTGTACATTTATTAATTTCTCTCTCGCTCTCTCTCTCTTTCTTTTTTTTTTTTGTGATGTTGCAGTTTTCCAAGCACAACACAGTGAGACTAATGAATGTAGGACAGCTTCTTTATTATTACTCTAAAGTAATAGTAGTAATAATTAAAAAAGTAATAATTTTTATGTGCTTGTCACAAACTTAAAGAACAAAAATTTCTGTGTCCAACAACCTTTAAATTACCAATATATATAATTGTCGTTATATAAAAAGAAATTTACAAACAATACAATAAATACTGAACTGGGATTCAGCGAGTGAGTGAGCGAGTGAGTGAGGTCACGCGAGGTATCAGTCTTTGAGTATTTTTACAAATGTACGAGTGCAAGTACACAAGCTTGGTATCGGGCCCAATACTGGTATCAGTGCATCCCTATTAGGTATGTGTATATATACCTTTTTTTTTAAATACAATATTTTAAAAAATTTGCGATGTTAATTGCTGTGGAAATACATCAGTTTTGAAAAGGGTCCATTAACCATGTGCATCTCTGAGCAACATATACAGCAATATTTTTTTTTTTTTTTCAGAATACAGAAATATTTTTAGTTAATAATTCAAATAACACTCTCATGAAGAAAGTGACTTGTTTCGTTCCTGATCTTTAATTTGTGTTTTTAAATGAATCGGTTGATTGAATGATTCAGTGACTCACTCATTATGATGGTCATTGTCGACACATATTGGCATGTTGATGTTTCCTACAGAAAGAGCCACTGAAAATCTCCAACACTAATGCACCGACTGACTGGAAGAATATTTTATTGTTTACATTTAAATGCATCAGTATAAAATACGAAACAGAACTATTTCCCCATTTATATTTTAATCTATGAAAAATCATTGTGAATCGCTTCGCTTAAACGCACACCATTTCATACTAAGTTGCACAAAAACTCTTTTTCTCTTTCTTAGGTCTCTTTCTCTGCTTTCAGCACTATATACCTGATACCTGAGTCCTCTGTTAAAGCAGCAGAGGTGGGGTTGGTGGGGGTGGTTTGATGAATAATAGAAAAGATCTATTCCTCCACAGGCTATGCATTGTTCTCATTTCACTCCTAAAATCTCTTCCAAGCTCCCAAACACACCCAAAAGTTCATAGACAGGAGAGAGAGAGTTTGTTCTCCATGCATATATATGTATGTATGTATGTATGTATGTATTTTTTTTTTTTATTCATTCATTGAAGGATTGATGTATTTATATATTTTTATTATTTATATTTAAATATATAATTAATTTAGTAAAAATTCAATTATTAGGGGTGTTTGCAAAGGCAAATATTACTATTACTATTGCTCATAAGTACGAGGAGAGGGGTGATCAGACTTTCAGATTTTCAACTCGTGTATTATAAAAAAAAGTGACATCCTGGAAACCACCGAAAATATTTTAGCATTATACCGGTGATGTTACAGTGTGCATTCACCTCATTGCATGTTTATAAAAAATCTAGTTTTGTGATTCCAAAGGAATCCAAGGGTGGGTCAGGGAATGTTTTGCACATGATGTCACAAGATTACAGTACTTTGACAGACCCTTAGAGAGAAAACAGAGTTTTAGTTGGCTTTGAGCGGAAAGTTGAGCGCAAGGCAGTCGGGGTATATATGCGGTATAACTGCAGCGATGGGACTTGAATTGAGCTGATGTGTCCCATAAGCACTAGTAATATGATCATCATTTTACTGTCTTTGGAATAAGAAGCCTTAAAAGCCATTGTGTGTTTCTGCAAGGGGTTCACAAACTTTCAAGCAGCACTGTGTTTATGTGTGTGTGTGTATATATATATATATATATATATATATAAGCCGCAGTCGTTTCCGTTTTTGTGATCAGGTTTTGCTTATGTTGAGAGGACTAAATGTTCCCACAAGAATAGTAAAACCTGAAATCACCTGCATAGTATTGAGCAGATAACAGTTCCTATGAGATAATGTCTTAATAAACATACTATATAATGTCTTGCTTATAATAGAAAATGCAAAAAGGTTTGTGCACAGATATGGGTTAGAAAATCCCATTAGCCCAGTATAAAACAATGGAAGTCAATGGAAAGTCCACATCAACGTGTGTGTGTGTGTGTGTGTCTCTGCATTATAGCGATTTCCTGACATCAGCGCCAGTTGTGATTTATCTTACTGCTGTGCTGCTCACTTTAGTTTAGGTTGCGTACGAACATTAAGCGATATTACACCCAATCTGCTCTATCGGCACTGGAGCCAAGACTCCTGCTCTGCTGACATTACTGTCTGAGAGACAGAGAGAGATTTATTTGAGAGGAGGAACGGCAGGAAAATCAAATGCCTGTACTGCACGTGACCGCTGAAGAGTCATTTATGGCTTTGTGTTTATTAACTTTAGTGCATCGATATTATGAATAATACAAGACAATGAGGTTAAAGAGAGAGGGGGGTGATCACGCATACTCTGTGTATAGGCCTATCATTTGTGGGCATCAGTGAACCGCTATCTACATGCGGGGTATTGAAATCGCTTTTCACTTTTGCTTTCAAACTTGTG
Source organism: Elopichthys bambusa (assembly GCA_037101425.1). Lineage (NCBI taxonomy): Eukaryota > Metazoa > Chordata > Actinopteri > Cypriniformes > Xenocyprididae > Elopichthys > Elopichthys bambusa. Next base: position 15,711,682 of record CM074441.1, on the reverse strand, counting down.
ATCACACATACTCTGTGTAGGGAGTGGCGGTACTGACCACACATTTTACAAGATAAGATATTTGTCAGTGATGCTTAGGATCTGTTTACGCAGCAAATCCTCCGCCATGGTCTTGTCAGTCATCTCTCCATAATCTCATCAAGTGAAATCTGACTCCTGTTGCACTGTGCTGCGACTCTGCAGCTCGTGCTGTATGAAGTAGATATATATAATATAATTGTAGCATCCTTTGTTGAACTGAGCTAAATGGTTTTTATCCCTATAAAAAGTCAAATGACAGTGGGAGCGGTGCCACGGTGGCCAAGTAATGTAATCGTGTATGGCCGAACACCTTGTAATAACGGCATAGGTGCAGATTCCATGGGTGCACAGGGGCTCGAGCACCCACGAGAAAATACGAGATATTCTCCATTAACTTAAACCAATCAAATAAAAATCGATTGAGATTCTTGATCCTCTCTTATTGGTGGATTTCACATTGTGTCCCTGTGGGTCGTAATACACACAAATACTTTGATCTTTAGAGTGGCTAATGGAGTTTGTTCCGTTACTAAAATCAGCCAGTAATCAGTAATGATATTGACCTTTGTTAATTTCATACTTCCGTGATTCTGTGATGATTTCAACGTGAAATAAAAAGACTGTACGGATGTTTGGACCATTTTCATTATCAGCTCATATTGTGATTGCATGGAGTTTCATATGACAGTATGCTTCAAAGTCGGACAAAAATGAGTAGGATATTTGTTAATTTCCTCTGTGAAAATCTCTGTGTACAGTCAGAATAAATATATAGCCTACTTAATGTACAAGGGTTTCATCCAATATATTTGTGCATCTGTTGATTCATCTTATGTGTGGAATATTTGGTTTTATTTGAAAGACAGAAGCATGCTAAATGGACTCTGATGTGAATCTCCTGTTTCAGTGCTATCCAGTAATAAACACCCACCAGCAGAAACATAAAACGGCGCCTATGAACACTGGTAACACAGACTGCTGCAGCAAGCCTAATGCAAACAGTTCAGTTAAAAAAAAAAAAAAATTATATATATATATAAAATATATCTCTTTAGGCATTTCACGATCCGATCAATTCCGATTCTGGGAGTCACAATCCGATTCCAAAACGATTCCTGATCCACTTTTTTTCTTATTAATTAATTTGTTTCGTTACCTTATTTTATTTAATACATAGTCTATGTAATTATGAGTACTTTTTAAATAATTACTAGTTTAAAAAAATAATAAAATTGTATGTTAAGATTTTTAAATATATAGGCTATAAACAGCTTCAAAACATAAAAGCAAGTTGTCTAATAAATAATAATAAAGAGGAACAACGAAACATTACAAGCAATAAACAAAGACTGCTTTCAGTACTTAAGAGTATCTGAACGTTTTCCATTCAAAAGCTGTGAGGGATTTTTCTCTTTCTCAGCTTTACGGTTGTTTGATTATTACTGATGTCATCATAGACAGCGGAAGAATAAGCTGCATTCACAATAATGCACAGATCTCTTTTGAAATATAGATGTTTTTGTCCTGTCTGTTTAATCCTTTAAGACATCTAACTGACTGTGTTTACATTAATTTCGCGTCATAAAAGCATTTTGAGATGCAAGTAGGCTACATTTAAACACTTAAACGGAGTCGCACACAGCCACTTGCGCGAGCGCCCTTCACAAAGTGCACGTGGAAATTTAAAGCAGCCTTCTGTCAGTGAGTTTCATATTTATAAAATATAAGCCCACAGCACTCCAAACAACATGATGCCTTCGTAGAGCATTTGTAAGGAAAATAGGCCTACCGGTGGGCGAGAATGCAAGCTGCGAGCGTGTGTTTCTCACAGTGCAATGATGAACCACGCGAATGTCCGCAAAATGGGCGCGCATAATTCGCTATAGTTTTCTTAACTGTATGAAGGATTATTTTATAGAAGGTTCGAGTGGTGTGTGTGTGTGTGTGTGTATGAGAGAAAACATTTTTAACATGAATAGGAATGGGGAAGAAAACATTTTGTTTTCTAAACTAAAAACATTTTTAGATGTTGCCTCCAAACTGCAGAAAACATTTGCATATATTTCCCCAACGGATGCATTTTAACCAGATGAACACGTCATTACCAAACACAACACAGGAAGTACACACTTCGGGGGAGCCATAAAACTTAAATTTATGTCCCATCATCCTTTCAGCAACCAGACGGGCCGCATCCCAGATGCTAGGAGGGACGGCAGGGCTCAAACGCACCGGCATAATCTATGAGACACGTCGCAGTGTGACGCTCCAGTTTAGATCTACGTGTGTCGCTTACTCAGAGGGGCATTATTGATGAGACCCCCGGTGAAATGTTAGTTTAAGGAACATACGGCCATCTTGCTTGCTGAGTCCTTTGGGAAACAATAGCATCTATTTTTTTAGGGGTGAAAGGGAGGGTCTCTATGAGACCCTAAAGTCGAGGGGGAAGGGATTATATACAGGTTTTCTGCACAGGACAATAGAGCGGATCTGTGATGGCACATTCTGGAGGTTTACTAACAGGATGGCCTATAAGAAACTCTAAAGACAGTGTCTGTGAGGTCGATTTCATTGATCTGCTTCTGGCTCGTGGCTCTTCTTTAGCTCGGTACTGCTGAGTGCTGTAAGATGGGATCTCAGATCAATACCGTGACTCATGTGTAATTCTTCCTTGTCAGACTACGTCGAGACACAGGATAGAGGAATCCAACCATAGCATGTCTATGTTCAACCATACATTCTGTCTTTCTGACTAAGGCACATAAAAACAGAATGCATGAATTGAAATTTGAGATTTATTTTGAAAGCATCTGATGGAACATTATACAAAGTGTTTGCTGGATTTGACAGGAAATTACAGTGGAATTTAAGAATGTGAGGGTTTATATCACAAAATCTTTGACCAAATTGTGCATCCCTAAAAACATGCTTGAGGTTTTGCCTTGGTCAACACCAGGACAAAACCAGACAGTGTGGTCTGGACAGTTCACTTGTGTTTATATGTGTGATTGCATGTTATGCTCAAGTTTAATTTTTTTTATTTTAAAAATTACAATTCGACCCTGTGCATCCCTAAATTTAAGTACTGGTTTTTATAATATTTTTGGTACTCTGTTCGGTCTCCACTTGATGTCCAATCTGGGCCTATATTATTTATAATTAGCTTCATATAGAAATAGAAGTTTAAGGAAAGTAAAGTGTTTTTTGTGTGTGTGTGTGTGTGTGTATGTTAGAGAGACATTGAAAGACCATGATGCAGGCATGATGAAATCTTCATCTATCCTCCATGAAGTTTTGGATGGTCTGGACAGTTCACTTATGTTTATTTGTGTGATTGCATGTTATGCTCAAATTTATCTAACACTAATCCAAGTTTTCAAGACTAATCCAAGAATTTATTTGAACCAGTCTGACAAATGGTGAGTTTGAGTATTGTTATGGTCACTGATGGAGTCTTGTGTTGTAGGTCGTCATTTAATTTTCTGTCTGTTGATTTCTATGTAAATTGGCTGTGTTTCTTCAGTACCATCTGCTCTAGTTGGGCTCTGGCTGTGGCAGCATCACGACTCCAGGGATTGGATGATCTCTGTAGTTCCGCTACACACACACTTAACTAGCCTTGTTCTGTTACTAACCTAACCTAAACCCAAAATGAAATTTTGTTTGAATAAAAAAACGACATTATTTACTTCATTTAGAGGTTGTTTTACAATGTGGACGTCCAGGGATTTTGTGACAAGTTTGGTCACATTTAGCCCACTTAGGTCAAGTTTGTCCCCTAAATATAGCTAGTCAAACCACACACACACACACATATCTAGTTTTTGTACCATGGTAATCATTGGCATAGCCTGAAGTATAAAGTAAATATTAACATAGTGATACCAATGTCATACCTCGTATACAGTATACTGTAAATTAGATTACACTAATTGCTTGCATAATAATGCTATGCTTTTCTTCTCATAGGTTTATATACTATTTGCACAATCTAGATGTTATATTTTAAGAAAATGAAAATGCCCTTTGTTTTTATTTTTATTTATTTGACAACAGATATTGATGTCATACTGTATATGTAAGTATATTGTGGAATATATTTACAGAAATAATCCTATTTAACACTTTAACCAACTACTGTTAAAATGTTGTCTATATGATGTTAAGATCCAGCTTTACTTCTCAGGAAGGGCTTAAACAACTTTCACAAATATTGATGCTCTAAGAAGCTTTGTGTGTGTGTGTGTGTGGATTAAATATGAATATTTGTTATGCATATTCATCAGGGAAGGAGTAAAAATTAATATATTTTTTTATTTATATTAAAATAGTTTTAGAACATTTTCAGAACATTCATAACGTGCTATTTGCATGACCTTTTAAAGTGTTATTTTAGGAATTACCAGCAAATTCAGCCTCAAATCTGTGAGCTCAGTACTCCTTTGTGTCTTTAGAATAATTCAGCTTATTGAGGAGCTGTGCTGTTTTTAATATATGATAAAATATACACTAAAAATGCCTGCACCCCACCCTGTGTAGATCATTAGCATGTACATAAAGCTGCAACACTGCTTTCTGTCTGTAACACGAATACCCACCAACAACCCCATCACCCCCCTACCTCCCTACCGCCGGCACTGTTATGATCATCTCTCTTGGCTTGAAAAGGTGCCAGGTTGTGCGCACACACACACACACAGACACACACATGCATTGCTCATTTTCACATCATCCGTCTTTGAACATTAGAATGTGTAAGTATTTTGTCTGGAGGGACTGTGTGTGTGTGCATGTTTTAAGATGACGGGGGGCCCATCCAGTTTAACCCTGGAAGAGAGCGTCCTCCTGGGGAGATGTGAGCGTGTTTTTAAAGCTGTATCTCCAGGGAACAACAGACTGTTAGAGGTTTGATGCCACTGAACCACGAGTTTGATCGGCCATGTGAAATATTTTGTGCATGATGCCATGGTCATACAGTTTTCAGAAAGTTATGAATATTTAACTATTCCAGTATCACACAGTTTAAAGGGTTAGTTCACCCAAAAATGAAATTTCTGTCATTAAGTACTCTAATGTCGTCCCAAACTTGTAAGACCTTCATTCATCTTAGGAACACAAATTAAGATATTTTTGATGAAATCTGAAGGTTTCTGAAGCACACATAGGCAGCAACATCATGTGTTATGAAGCGACAAGAATACTTTTTGTTCGCAAAAACGAAACAAAAATAGCGACTTTAACAGTTTGAACTGTTGTCATACGCAGTTGACGTAGTTAACGCAGTTCTTCATCAAAACACTGACTGATTATTGGCCGGCTCTTGCGTCAGCGTCACGCACCTGTGTCGTGCTGTTCACGTGAACAGCGTCGGCCAATACTGAGCCAGCGTTCAGACATAAACACGGAAGCGCTGAACTTCACGACAGTTCAAATTGTTAAATAAAGTCGTTATTGTTTTGTTTTTCGTGCACAAAAAGTATTCTTGTCGCTTCATAACATTAAGGTTGAACCACTGCAGACACTTGGACTAACAATTTTAACTATTTTCAGTCCTGTTCGGATCAGTTTTTCATGTATAACTTTGTATTTAATTCGTTTTGGATTTGTAATTGATCCTGTTTGTTTCCTCAGATACCATTTGTCTTTAAAGGCATCATGGACTATCATTCACAATGCATTCGCACACATTTATGAATGAAAACGAATATTTAACAGGAAATAACTTGCTCTTTTCATGAGGATTTAACTGGTTGCAATATTTTATATTCCGCCCATACAGCTTTTAATACATCAGCATGAAAGTAATTGTAGAAATGTTCACAAGACTGTGAAAACACATTATTTCAATTCCTTTACAATAATGTTTAGAGATGAGTCCATGCAGGATAAGACCAGGAACAAAATTAATGGGATGATTTCATGTCGTCTTAAAAAGGCCTTTGTGAATGTCTCTCTCCTGTCCAGAGTTGACGAATGGATCGTCGAGAGACTCTGATGTGCAGTCAGGTCTCAGTGGTCTTGTTATGAAACGGATCCGTCATGTCTGTGTGACTGTATCATAACAGAGTATTTGGACACCAGACAGAAGTTCAAATGAGGTCCAACAGAAAGACGGGTGTAAATGCATGCTCTGGAGGAGAGAGAGACAGGTTTATTTCATTTATATGGAATGTCTTCACTGGAAGAGAACTGCAAAAAAAGCAGTCTTGGCCTCAGGCTGAACACCTATGCATACACTTTGCATATTCATTAAAATTATAAATGCATATTGGTAACAAATATTACAATATGTCATGCGCAAGAAAAAAAAATGGGATTGATGCAATCTAGTTTTTTGAGGAAGAACTAACTACAGGAAGTTTGCAAGATTAGCGTCATGAAATTTTCTTTGTTTGTTTATCCCGTTTGTACGGACAGAAATTCTGGTTACGAACCCTACACACATTCTACTATTTTCTTCAGTAGAAAATACCTAAAACCTAGACTTGAAACCTGAAATAATAAAATTACAAAAAAGGAAATTAAAAATAATAATAATTTACCTGTAAAGCACATATCAAAATGACTAAAACTTAAACTAAAATTAAAGTGAAAATGGAATATATAAAAATAAAAGATAATTCAAAATATTACTAAATGCTATAATAGTTTATAAGTAATACTAACAACACAATACCTTTTAAAAAGAGAATACCAGCAGAAGCAGTGATATTTATAGTCTTAATCAAAAATTAATGTTGTTGACTTTTTTGTTATAAATTAAATGTGCTTATTAAATTCTGGGTGAGAATTTTTTTTCGAATGAAAAGACATCTTGTGTATATACAGTCCTCTCACAAGTCTCTGTTTAGTATAATTTTCTTAACACCAGCTTAAACACAAGATTAAACCGCATGTGTGCCAATTCTGTCTCTGCGTGTCTTCCAAAGGTAATGAAAATCTGTTCCTGGCCTTGCTTTGCAGGTCTCATAAAGGCCGTTTCATGCAGCCCGAGGCAAATTAACCACATGTCAGAGAAATGACTTGAGGAAACATTTCCCAAAACCTGTCAGGTGACTCAAAAGAATGCCACAACAGTGATTAGCATGTGCGAGGAGTAATCAGAAACCCTGCTCATATCCTGTCCAGAATAAATTTTTCCTTACTTGCACAAACTCGCCTGCTTAACAAGACAAATCTATAAATTCACAGAATTCCTACATTTATAGCAATGGCTATTTTAATAGCTGAAGCTGCACTGCTTCCATCACACTGCGCTCTGTTACACCTCTAGAGAGACCAGAGCTATTCTTATCCTGATGAATGATGTGTCTTTGTTCTGTGTCATCTCACATGAGCTAAGAAAACCCCATCTGACGATCTCTGTCAGGACCACCGCATGCAGTGTCATTTTAGTATTAGTTATAGTTTTATAGTAGGCCTATTTATTAAAGGTGCCCTAGAATTTAAAATTGAATTTACCTTGGCATAGTTGAATAATAAGAGTTCTGTACATGGAAATGACATACAGTGAGCCTCAAACACCATTGTTTCCTCCTTCATATGTAAATCTTGTATGTGAAAAACCACGGAAAAACAGGCGAATCTCAACATAACACAGACTGTGACGCAACAGTCGGGATCATTAATATCTACGCCCCCAGCTTTTGCATATACCAGCCCATGTTCTAAGCATTAGACAAGCCAGTATTAACGTCTGGAGCTGAATCATCAGACGTTCTGCAGGTATTGTGAAGCATGCAAGCAATGACAATAGCGAAAATGATAGAGGGATCCATAATAACTGTTCATGATCCATGATATCATGATATATTTAGTGATATTTGTAAATTGTCTTTATAAATTTTTCGTTAGCATGTTGCTAATGTACTGTTAAATGTGGTTTTAAAGTTACCACATTTATGTTTCTTACTGTATTCACAGAGACCAGAACCATGTCGTTATTTTCATTTTTAACCCGAAAACGCTTGTAGTCTGTATAATTCATAAACGCATCTTCATTCTTATCAAGTCTCTCCAACTGTGTGTAGCTTCAGCCACGTTAGCCTGCAGCACTATCAAACTCATTCAGTATCAAATGTTAGCAAACATCCACAAAATACATGCCATACTTAAGTGATCTGATATGCTGCATCACGAACAGTTTGTAAAGATCCATTTTGAGAGTTATATTGTGAACTTCAGTATTGCTTATACAATGTTTAATGCAGTCGCAAGCTTGGGGGTGGGGAGCACGAGCATTTAAAGGTGTACACACACCAAATCAGAGCATTTTTAATGCCACCCCAAAATAGGCAGTTAAAACATGGTATAATACAAAAAATCTATGGGGTACTTTGAGCTGAAACTTCAGACACATTCTGAGGATACCTTAGACTTATATTACATCTTGTAAAATGCCAATTCTAGGGCACCTTTAAAGAGGACCTATTATGTCTTGATTTTGTTTTTGGGGTCTGCTAGACACCTACAGTAACAACACCTTTTTTTTTTTTTTTTTTTATACATTGTTGCTGCACGGAATGAGCAGTGGTCTCTATGAAGCCCCTCCTTCAGAAAAGTGCAATGTGCTCTGATTGGTCAGCTGGACCAGTGTGTTGTGATTGGTTAGCCGCTTTGAGAGTGTTTGGGAAATGTCACAGCCTTTACATAACGACTAGTTTCAACATACTAATTCAACTACCAAAAAAAAAAAACAGGCCTTGCAATCTTTATATTGCGTATTTGTTGGGTGGGAATTATTTTAATGAGCAATATTGTGACGTGTTTGTTCCCTGAAAACTCAAGACTACGATCAAGGTGTTTCAGGGAGTTCAGAAACAATGCACAGTGATATAGAGAATAACTCCCTTTAAGTGACTTTGTACTTTCTAACTTTGCTCAAACAGCAACATTACACACTAAAGAAAGTACATGTATAAAAGCATAATATGTCCTATTTAATAGTTTAGCTTTTATATTTATATTTTTATATTTATATTACAATGCAAGATCTTTCATTCATTCATATATTGAATAATAGTTATATCATAATCATGACTTTTGTGAAAGTATTTGAAGCATTTTGCCCCATTTTTTATGTTTTTGTTATGCAATTATTTCCATATGTTTTTAATCTTTTTTTTATTTCAGCTTTATTTCAATTAACAAGTATTTTAATTAATTTTAGTAAACAATAACGACACTATCCACACAGTATTCTGGCTGGGTAACATGCCAGTTTATTTGTTTAGACGCATTGCTAATTGAGTTTTAGTTGTTAATTTTGTTAATTTTTGTTAATTTTGTTGTGTTTTATAATGAAGAGAATCACAGATATGCAGTTTTAACCATATTAACATCACCATGTTGGTCTTAGAAGTTCCTTGAAGTACCACATAAATACCATGGTCTATGAATATGTAAAGTAACCACCTCATTTTTGTAATGCCAGTTTAAGAATTGAAAAGATGTTTTGTAAAGGTTAAAGCACGTGGGATTTGTGCATCAGCATCATTTAGTCTGTTTCCAGTCCAGAATCTAAAACCAGAATCTAAAAGGATATTAAGATATCTTTAATATTACTTGAGTTACAGGCATGCAAACTTTAGGCAAAAAACACAAGAAGTGCTTTTTGCCATTTTTGAACTTTCACTGTTGGCATATAATGAAACAAAGATTAAGCCAACAGATTTTACTAATAGACCTACCATTCTCTGTGTAAAAATAAAATAATGATGCTGCCATCTTTCTGAAGTCATTTTTACGCCCCTCTAATTTGGCTCCAAAATTGTCATTTTGACCACCCTCTACAAAATAGTGGATTACGCAGTAAATATTCCTCTGTCACATTTATTATTTTGGCTTTCATCACTATTTGTTTGTCTTTCTACAGAAAAAATAATAACAAAATCAAAAGTTTGAGCCATGGAAGTTTTGGTTAATTTGACAAGGAGTAACCCAGAAGTGAAATACTGTAAGTGATCAGTAGTGGTACCTGACAAACACATGACTAAGCACAGGCCGCACCAAACTGATGTCTGATGTCTCGCCAGTACGTCACGCCACGCTGAAGCAGCACAGGAAAATCATCAGGTGTTATCATGTCATTTAAGTGTGGACAACCTAATAAACAGATCGCTGAGTCACAGTTAGACGTTAGAACTACTTCCTCTTACGGTATTGGATCTCCCTATGGTGGTTTTCCAGTCTCAGAACTTGGTTCTTGTTTTTGAGTGTTCTCTTTGAGACAATGAAGGGGAACACACAGGTTCAACTGTGAATGAAGCCCTTTGTTTACTTGAATGAAATGCACCTGAGGTTTGTTAGATGCTTGTGCATGTGTGTGTGTTTAACAGCACTGAGGTTAATTTAATTACCAGAGTCCAGACCAAAGTCCCTGAGATTTACTCACTTCCTCATTCCTGCTGTTTCACTGGTCTTTGTCTTTTAAAACTAGTGTACTTGTGTTTTGGTGATTGTAAAAGTGACTTCATGTGGCTCTACATCTCACAAAGGCAACTTTGTTTCTCATAATTGCAACTTTATATCAGTGTGACTTTATTTAATTTATATAATTTATTTATTTATTTCCCTTTTTTATTGGTAAGAGGGTTTGTTCAAATCAGTTTCTTTCTGTATTGATTTATTCATTTATTCATCTGTCTGTCTTTCTTTCTGTCTTTGTCAATTTCGTTCAACTTTTATAATTTATTTATGTATTTTTATTTTTTATTTAATTGTCTCTCCTATGTATTTATTTACTTACCTTTTTTACCTATTTATTTACATATTTATCTTTGTAAATTTTTATGTATTTATTTATGTATTTATTATTTTATTTTTCCCTTTATGCGATAGAAAGGTATGAAGCAAAATGGGAGAGAGAGGGGGATGGGATTAGGAAAGGTCTGCGAGCCGGGACTCAAGTTCAGGCGCAACCGCGATATATGACGGAGCGCTGCCCATGATACTATAAGCTCTGACATGTATTTAGTTATCTTTTTTTTAAATTATTATTAAAGGGGACCTATAATGCCCCTTTAACAAGATGTAATATAAGTCTCTGGTGTCCCTAGAATGTGTCTGTGAAGTTTCAGCTCAAAATACCCCACAGATCATTTATAATAGCTTGTCAACTTTGCCCCTATTTGGGTGTGAGCAAAAACACACCGTTTTTGTGTGTTCCTTAAAATGCAAATGACCTGCTGCTCCCGGCCCCCTTTCCAAAAGAGGGTGGAGCTTTAACAGCTCGCACTTTGGTCGGTTGCTCACCAACAGCAAAGCTGGAGAATCTCAGGCAGCCAAAATGACACCTTTATATTGTTCAAACACTGATGGAGAGACTCATGAAGAAGTTACAACTTTTAGAATGCATCTGGATGTTTCTGAATGGTTAGTGGATAAATTGACATAGTTGCTGTGGAGTTGATTCAACTCATCGACTAGCATGTGCCATTAAAGCAGCCCAACATGGCCTCACCCCCTTTGTTGCATGTTTCCGGGGCAGGGTTTATATAAATTTTAGGGTTAGTGATGTCACTAACCTGGGAAGAAACTGTAAAAGAAAATACCTCCCTTTGCATTGAACTTTGAGTGTTGTAACTTTGCAGATGTTGTTTATGCTCAAACAGCAACATTACACACTATCTAAAGTTAAAGAAGTGAAATCATAATCAACCACCCCTTTAATTTCATTATCCAATCACTCTGTCTTTCTCATATTTATGTATTTACCTAGTTTATCTATGTAATTTTTTTTATTGGCAGATGCTATTTACACTAAGTGAAAATAGCATATTTTCTTAGCTATAGATGCTGTTTACTCTAAGTGCAAATAGCTGTAGATGCTATTTACACTAAGTGACAATGGCAGCATTTTCTTAGCAACATGTTATTTACACAAGGTGAAAATAGCAATAGATTATATTTACACCATGTAAAAGTATCAGTTCTTTGCAATAAGAGTAAATAGTAATTAGATGCTATCTATACATTATATTGGCAGATACTATTTGCACCTCAGTATTTTTTTATACATTAACAGGATGCAATAATATCATAGTATAATTGATTATATTTATTAAAATTATGAAATGGATGCTGCCTTATTGGGAGAATAAAAACCCTCCCTATACCTTCCTCTAACCCTACCCGATAAACACTTTTAATATTATAAAACACACTATTTACACTTTTAGAACATTATTTTCATTTTTACTAAAAATAAATGCGAGCTCTGCAAACCCGCGTTGATCACGTCAAAAGCCAGGTCTGCAAGCCTTACTCACTACTGCTGCGCCACTGAAGACGTTGAGTTCCGCACGTCTTTTTTAAAACTTGAGTGGCCCAACCAGACATTGGTGGGCGGAGCTAGTGTAAATAGCATTTGCCAAAAAGGGATGCTATTTGCACTTAGTGTAAATAGACACTCTGTTTTTTATTAATGTATTTAGTTATCTCATTTTTATTCATTTCATTATCTAGTTGCTCTGCTCTGTATTTTCCTATTAATTTAACTAAATAAATAAATTATCATTCTATGTATTTTTCTTCTAAATGTATTTAGTTATAAAATTATTTTTTTTATTAATTTCATTATGCAAGTGCTTCCATTTATTTATTTATTTTTATCTATTTATTTTTAAAAAAATCTAATATTTTAAATTTGCAAGTGTTTGTCACATCTCTTTTCTAGACTTGTATATCAGCAGATAACCTTTAACACCTCCAGTCTGTATTTAGTTTAACTAAGGTGTGTGTGTGTTTGTGTGTTCGCCTGTGTGTCTGTGTCTGATAAAAGAGACCACAGTGATGACAGACCTCTGCTAAATGTGACAGCGCTGTCTGAAATGCGAGTCCACATGGGCGTTGTTAGTCTGTCTCCTCTCTCTCTCTCTCTCTCTCTCTCTCTCTCTCTCTCTCTCTCTCTCTCTCTCTCTCTCTCTCTCTCTCTCTCTCTCTCTCTCTCTCTCTCTCTCTCTCTCTCTCTCTCTCTCTCTCTCTCTCTCTCTCTCTCTCTCTCTCTCTCTCTCTCTCTCTCTCTCTCTCTCTGTGTGTGTGTGTGTGTGTGTGTGTGTGTGTGTGTGTGTGTGTGTGTGTGTGTGTGTGTGTGTGTGTGTGTGTGTGTGTGTGTGTGTGTGTGTGTGTGTGCTTTGTGGGTCAGGTTTTGCCTATTGTGAGGACTAAATGTCTCCACAATGATAGTTCAACCTGAAATCAGCTATAGGCCAGTCAACAGTCTCCCAAGAAGAAAACGGCTTAATAAACACATAAATAATGTTTTCACAAAAATATAAAAATGCAAAAACGTTTGTGTGTGGGTTAGATTTAGGGTTAGGTGATATAAAATATCATTAGCTCAGCTATAAACAATAGAATTCAATGGAAAGTCCCCAACGTGATAGAAAAGCAAATGTAAAAGTGTAAAGAAGGGTTTCACACGTCCACATAGACCCTGTGCTCAAACAACAGACCCTGTCTCTCTCAAACAGTCATTCACCAGCTGTGTGTGCATGTGTTTAGTGTTTCTGTGACTTCAACACACTCGTGTTGTTTCTGATTGTGTGTTTGTTTGCCCTGCTGGCTTTTTGATGTCTGTTTGCTCGTGGCTAAAGTGTGTTTACAGGTAATACAGTTTCCTATTTGTATTATCTGTGTGTGTTTTTTCTCAGTCTCTGCTATCATGTTACACCATTCATGGCGAGTCAGTCACAGATCAAACTCATAGTCTTTGTTCACCTGTGACATCACATCAGGGAAGACACAGCCTCTTAAAGCCAGCACACACACACACAGAGTCTCTCTCATACACTCTCTCAGCGTCCAGTGGGATCTGGAGGTGCTTTTCTCTTACAGGAATACTTGTGGGATTGCTTGCCAGTATGCTGAGAGGTTTTTGGTAAGGTGGACTTTTAAGCTGTCATAAAATTGTATTGGGTGTGTACATTATGCTGCTCTCTAGATGTCTCTGTTGGCATTAATTAACCCATATCATATGACTACTACTACATTTGGCAGTTCGTATGTGTTTTAGATAAACATTGTTTGTTTTGTCAATGTCCAGCTTGGTTTGTCAGGTGTTTATATTTGTTGTGATACTGTGCTATCTCTTTGGATTATTTGCGCAGATGCACATATTCAAAAGTAGTTTACACATGATAACTTTTCCATGAGCTTTTTTTGTAATCAGCATAAAGATTTAGGGTAGAATTTACATTTATTCATTTAGCAGATGCTTTCATCTAAAGTGATTTGTCATAGAGTCAACAATATTCATATTATACAGTGCTTTTTAGTTTCGGTTTAATAAAAAAATAGATAAGTAAACAGGCCAGAGTAGAGGTGAGGTGAAATGCAGAAAAGAACATTTGTTTTATTTTTTTATTCTTTTATTGTACGTCCTTTTTAGTTCATTTTAAATGGTCCGTATGGCAAATTAATTTTTAAAAGCACAAATATTCCATGTAGTCTCTGTATAGTCATTAGCATGAGCTCAAAAAGTAGAACCTATGTATGATGATAATAGTTTTAAATGGAGAATAACATGTCACACCGCAGGGCATGTCAACTTCCCAAAAGCATTTCGTATTAACTAGCCACAAACCAAAAATAATGTTGTCTGTCCATTATTATATAACCCTGGTTTGAGTCGAGGTGTCAGGACTGATGTCAGATGAGTCATGTGGTTTTTTTACAGCAAAGATGGAACCGTTTTTTTGGTCTGTTTGCACATTTCAGAAAAGATTGATAAATAAATAACTCAATTACATTCATTTAAAGGGATAGTTCACCCAAAAATGAAAATTCTGTCATCATTTACTCCCTCTCAAGTTGTTCCAAACCTGTATAAAATTCTTTGTTCTGCTGAACACAAAAGAAGATATTTGGGAAAAATGTTTGTAACCAAGCAGATCTTACCCCCCATTGACTACCATAGTTGGGAAGAAAAAAAAATACTATGGCAGTCAATGGGGGCGAGATCTGCTTGGTTAAAAACATTCTTCCAAATATCTCCCTTTGTTTTCAGCAGAACAAAGAATTTTATACAGGTTTGGAACAACTTGAGAGGGAGTAAATGATGACAGAATTTTCATTTTTGGGTGAACTATCCCTTTAAAGTTCAGTTTGTTGTGTTTTATAAGGGAATAATTTCTATTATTATTGCTCATATTAGGGTTAATGATTTGAATAAACAAACACGCATGTATACACACACACACATATACATATATGTATGTATGTATGTATGTGTGTGTGAAATATCATTACAATTTAAAATAAAAAAAATCTTTCTTTTTTCCCTATTCGAATACATTTTAAAATGTAATTTAATCCTGTGATTTTCAGCATCATTACTTCAGTCTTCAGTGTCACATGATCCTTCAGAAATCATTCTAATATTCTGATTAGAATATTTCTCAAGAAATATTTCCTATTATTATCAATGTTGAAAACAGTTGTGCAGCTTAATACTTTTGTAAAAAAACGTGACACTTCAGATGGTGTTTTTCTCCTGTCTTAGCTGTTTTTTCCCCTGCTGTGTTCCCCTGCTGCCTAGTTTAATCTAAATACTATTAAAAGAAGATTGGTGATAATTTAGTAAATCTAATTATGTCTTCAGTTTCATTCCAGCAACCCCTGCTGTTAATTTACTTTTGCCCCTCCCTTTTTCACTAACTCTAGCTCTAAATGGTTGTTTCAGATTTTGCCACGCCCACAGCTGAAGATGTCCGACAATGGGGAAGTAGAAGACAAGCCGCCAGCTCCGCCCATGAGAAACACCAGCACCATGATTGGCTCGTCCAGTAAAGACTCAGGCCCACTGAATCACGGCTCCAAACCTCTGCCGCCCAACCCAGAGGACAAGAGGAGAAAAGAAGGCTTCATTCGATCGATACTCACTGGAGGAGGAGACAAGAGTGAGTGACGGTTATTGCTACTAGCTAGTATTGTTTTCTACAAGAAAACAAATCATCTTTCTCAACAGGTCTTTTGGCAGCTCATAAAAATTATTATTAAAACGAACAGAATTTCTATAGGCAATCATACAGGGTTAGCTTCCGGGTCAAAGGTCACAATGAGCACAAGCAATTTACTAGACATCTGTCTTGCAAATAGCAACTTTATGGCCATAAACCTTTGACCTTTGATGTTATTCAGAACAATAAATAAACAACTGTTGGGTCATTTCTCCTTCATTTGGGACATCAGCTTCTTACACTTTCTCAATTGACACGCGTTCACTTGTGTCTCCGTGTCATTCGTCTCACTCATGCACTCTTGCGTCCTGAGCGGCTTGTGTTTCAGGAGGCCTGTTTTGTGTTAATTACCAGCCCGTTAGCACATCATTAATATTAAAGACCCTGCCTGGCTTCAGCATAGAGCAGATGAGGATGAGATCCAGCCGTTGTTTAATAGGCATTAGCAGCATCCGCTCAGATCCGACACTCACAGGAACTGGAGCAGAGTGAAATATCTAGAGAATGTGCCAGACAGTGTATATATTGTAATATTGTCTTTATGAGAATCAGCACGGATCCAAAAAACGTATGAGTCTAAAATGGCAGACAACTAGTGTTAGATGCTTGCTAAAAGGGCCTAAAAGGAGATTTCTCAAAAACTATGAACTATGTGAAGAATTATTACGCAAGTTGATTTTCTGATCTTTTTTTTTTTTTTTTTCAAGGCGCATTTTACCATTTCCTAACCACATCAATCTTAATAACTGCTATTAATTTTGTATTTAATCATTTATAAGTGATATATAATTGTTCATGAAGGCTGGAAATGAAAAACACCTTATATTGAGGTGTGCATAATTATTTGACAGGTTTTCTTTTACAGATAAAATGAGCCAAAAAGAGACTAAAAAACTCAGACTGAAAAGTCAAAAATTAATAAATGCCCATGAGAAGAATGCATTAAACTAAACTAAACAGGAACTGAGTTTTGCACCCCTGGTTTGTGTATGTGTGTGTGTGTGTGTGTGTGTGTATTTTTTATATATATATATATATATATATATATATATATATATATATATATATATATATATAATATATATAAAATACACACACACACACATATACTCATAGTAGTCATGTATACAGTCTAATAAAGATACAAAAATTAAAAACGTGTTGTATGTTTACAGTACATGGGATCATTTACATTTAAATGTCCATTAACTTTTATTGTCTTCCACCTAACTGTGTCTCCACCCTAATCTTCGTCCCTCAGCCAATAAGAAGAAGGAGCGTCCAGAAATCTCTCTACCATCGGACTTTGAGCACACCATCCATGTTGGCTTTGACGCGGTTACTGGAGAGTTCACTGTAAGTGTGAGCAAAAATCTTTTTCAACACTGGTCGCATGGTCTATGTAGAAAACAATTCTATACATGGCATTTTTACATATGCATATATTTCTGTATAATTACACAATCTGTTTGTGACTCCACATTTAATTGCATATCTGGATAGTTATAAATAGTTTTCATCCAAACACTGATAACCAAATATTGACTTTTTTTTTAACTATAAAGATTAAATAAACCATGTTTCAGTGGTAAATTAAGAAATTCTAGCCAAATCTAAAAGTAAAATTCAATAAGAACTTCTTAAATAGTACATTGAGGCTAAAATATGAACAAACACCACCTGATTATAAAGAGAAAATGGCAAAGCAAGCAAGAAAAAAAAATCGCTGTAGATTTCACCGATTTGACACTGAAGTATTCAACTGAAGTTTACAGAGAATAAGCTCACAGCATTAACCTCTGGGCCCAAATCTGTCTTCCTCTTTACAATTAGTTTATTATGTTTGATAAGATATTAAATGAGCTGTGCTCTTTGCCTGAACTATAAATCAGCTGTACATTTCCCTCTGTGACACTGAGAGGAGTTCAGTGTGCCTAATGAGTGTTAATGAGAGCCGGTGGGTCAGAACCACGTCGCCTCGCCAACAGAGATGCTTAAATTACTTCAGTCCATTAGACCTTAAACTGAGTGGTGAAGACACGCTGCTGGTTATCTGACCACCAGCGTGTCTTCACCACTAACACACTCATTCTGGTTAGAACACAGCTGTACTGTGACCATATTTATCTGTCTGTCTAGTTTACCTTTGCTTTTGCTGCAAGCATGTTTCTGAAAGCCTCATTGTCACTGTAATAATGTTGGGTACCATTACAAATAGATTACCATGGTTTACATTGATTTCAGTACTTGTTTTTGTGGCTCTCTATGTAGGGCATGCCTGAGCAGTGGGCACGGTTACTCCAGACGTCCAACATCACCAAACTGGAGCAGAAGAAGAATCCTCAGGCGGTTCTAGACGTGCTTAAATTCTACGACTCTAAAGAAACGACCAACAGCCAGAAATACATGAGCTTCACAGGTGTGACACACTTTATATATTACAGCTATATTATATCAGTGTAGATGTTGGTGAGATCCATCCATCCATATGAATATAAATAAATAAAATGAACATATATATTTTATATATATTAAATGAATAATTATAATAATTATAATTTTATATATATATATATATATATATATATATATATATATATATATATAATTTTATATATAATTATATAAACACAATTTCCATAATGTGTTTTGCTGTGTCAAATAAATATTATAATTTCAGAAATCTTATTTGCAATTACGTTATAATACAATGGCTTGAAATCATCCATCAGCCACTGAATCCTTTATATATCGGCATCAGCAGTTAAAAAAAATTATATCAGCATTATGTTGTCTAAAGATTAGTTCTATGGCTCTTTCTCATCGCTCATTCGTCACTTTTTTTATTTCAGATAAAGGTGCGGATAACTACAGCTCTTCCAACGCAGTGGTGAGTCATTGTGACTGTGTTTTCCAGCTTTATTTGTGACATGCTGAGAGGAGTTTGAGGTCAGGAGGGGAATGTGGACAAATGTCCTCTCCGCTCACATGACAGATTGACAAAAGACTGGACAGGAGAAAGTTTGCCAGGGGGGAAGCGTGAAAGAGAGAAGGGAATTGAGAGCTGAAATGGGGGGTTTAAAACAGGAGGGATGCAGTGAACAACAAGGTGACAGAGTCCCGTAAGGGCTGCCCACTCAACAGAAGGACAGAATTGATGCCAGCCACTCCAGGCGGTGCCAGCGGGTTCATCTCTCTCTCTCTCTCTCTCTCTCTCTCTCTCTCGCGCTCGCTTTCTCTCTCTCTCTGCACTGTGAATCAGCATCTTTTTTGTGCAGTTCTTCTGCTGAGTAGTGCTGTAGTGAGTACTGAGTAGTGCTCCGTAGTTCAGGATGAAACAGGTTAGCTGCAGAGCAAGATGGGGAGTTAACCTTTAGTTGATGCACTGGTTATGGTGTATCTGGTCGGATGGTGAGGCCTGGGGAGCTCAGCGGTGAATAACGCAGCACCGCTCTTGTGGTTGGCATGTTGACGTTGGGTTTGTTTTGCACCCATGTTGTGATGTCAGTCGGTCAACCTCACTTCCTGCTTGGCTTGTTTCACGCTCCGCAGAACTCCAAGACCGTTTCCGAGACGCCTGCTGTAGCCACTGTCTCAGAGGATGATGATGAGGATGAAGCCACGCCCCCACCCACGATCGCACCCCGTCCCGAGCACACCAAATCTGTGAGTATTTGCTTACAGCATATTGGGAAAAGTGACTTTTGCTTGATTTGATTTAGTCTCTCTTTCGCTGTCTGTATCACATTCTCTGTTTTAGTTTAATGTGTTTAAATGTGTAGTGTTTGTCATGCCAAAGTTGTCAATATAGATGGATGGATGGATGGATGGACGGATGGACGGATGGATGGATGGACGGACGGACGGACCTATAGATGGACCTATAGATGGAGACGGATAGATGGAGACAGATAGATGGAGACTGATAGATGGAGACGGATAGATGGAGACGGATAGATGGAGACGGACAGATGGAGACGGATAGATGGAGACGGATAGACAGACAGGTGGATAGATAAATAGACAGACAGACACAGACTGATAGATAGACGGATAGACAGACAGACAGACA
>CM074441.1:15556630-15686630 GCA_037101425.1 Elopichthys bambusa | reverse complement strand
GACAGGAGCGTGTGTGTTTGATGGAGAGAGCGGCTGAGGGGCGTCTGGGGTGCAGTGAAGCCTCATTACATTCCCTTGATCTGTCTGAGATCACGGGATCAAGCCTGTTGGGCTTTTAGGCGCCTGGATGATTAAAGATGCTCCATCAGCACTCATGTAGTTTTGTGAGCTGTCAGCTCTCAATTCGAAGGGGTTTCACCCTCATTATGTCAGCCTTTAAACCTGAGGAGATGAATGATGTCCTTTAATGTGTTCAAGCACACACTCACATGATGCTGCTTTTTACAGCTACAGTGGCCAAAAGTGACTTGTAGTGCATGTCTCTTAACTTTAAACTCATCTTTGCTCAAAAGTAGCCAAAATTGACATAAAATGAAATATTTTAGGGAAAGCATATATATATATTGATCCAATTTGAAGTTTTAGTTAGAAAAATCTCTTTTCAGACAAATTTAACTTCATGTGTCTTAATGTTGTATTGAAGATGGAGATATTCAAGCTGATTTATTTATTTTCAAACTCTTGTTTGTTTTGAGATTAAAAGTAAAGAACTTTTTGAATTTATTCATTAATTTTATTTTTGTTTTCTAAAAATGTGTGTGTGATGATCCTGCCTGTTGTTAATGAGTGTTGAGATAAACATTGCTGGTACCCTGTTTCCATGGTGTCACTGTGGTGAGTCAACTTCTGACTGCACACTTCAGCTCTGTGGCCACTTGTTTGTGCCCTGTTTTTTGTCTCTAAAACGAATTAAAGAACACAAGCCCAACCCCAGTGCTGTAAAGTAATCTTCTAAGAAAAGAGCAGGAAACTTAAGACGAGTCACACTGATCTGGTTCTGTTAAGACCCGAGGCTCCAGTGAGCAGAAATGTAGAGGGTTTTGTTCAGCTTGTGAATGTCTGAGGAGAGAATTATATTCACTTGAGTCACTTTAGACTGAGCTGTGCTGGAATATATGTTTTATTATCTCTGTGGGTACCAGCGGCCCAATCCTTTCCCAGAATACCTTGTGAATCATCCATTGCTCTGTTTGGGCCCCATATGATCTGATACAGTTTATTCTAGTGTAAATTATCAGGGCTGGTACTATTTTATTATATTTTTATATCATCTACTGCTAATACAACACATTTGTCCACCCCACAGATCTACACACGCTCCGTTATTGAACCTCTTCCTCCTCCACTCTCCACCAAAGATGCTGCCACATCGCCCATCGCCAACGCGGCCTCTGACAGCGGCAGTCCCACCCCGACACCCTCTACCACCAACGCCACTAGCACCCCGACGCCCTCCGCTCCACAGAGCGCTGACAAGACACGCAAGAAGAAGATGACCGACGAGGAGATACTCGAGAAACTGCGTAAGTGATGCGCAACATATAACTTAGCATAAATGGAAAGTAACAATAATAATTATTTATTCATATAATAATAATTATTTATTTATTGATCTAAAATGCTTAATAATTATATATATATATATATATATATATATATATATATATATATATATATATATATATAACACACACACACACACACACACACACACACACACACACACACACACACACACACACACAATTAACAGTAATTATTAAATAATGACTATTTAAATATTAAATATTTAATTGAATGGAAATTTCTTAATTTTTTTTAAAATATATATATAATATATATACATACACACACTCACACAATTACCAACAATTAAAAAATAATATAATAAGTATTTCAGATTTTATTTTATTTATTTTCCTGGGAACTGGTTTTCTACATAGCTATGCTAGTTTCATGTCTCTCTTCAGGTCTTTTTCTTCCTGTGTAGTATAATAATTTACTTACAAATCAATATTTCATGTCTAATTATTTATTTATTTATTTATTTTAAGTAGGCCTGTAATATGTAGGATAATGTGCAGTCAGCAAGTCATTATTGCTGTCAAGGTGCTGTCACCCTGTCAAGGGTTATTTTATGTTAATGACCAGCTGATTAAAAATTATTCCTGACATATAAAGTACATATATTGTGTATTTATATTTTTGAGAAATTCCAACATGCTTTTATCTCTTGATCGAGTAATTCATACATTTTTTTTTTGTGTGCTTTTAAGTTGTATTATTTTATTAATATTTTATTATATTTTGTTTTATTTTATATGCATTATTACTATTATTTAGCATCTAATTTTGACTGAAATTATTCCCAGTCATTTTGATTATGAGCAGCCCTATCTAAGAACCTGTGTCTTATTAAAAACCCCATGCTACAGACGTGCTCAGATCGCCCTCTACTGGTAAGAACGGGATGCTGCTGCAGCCATCCAGTGTGTCCCTCCTGCCCCACTCTGTCAGTTCAGGCCCCTCTTGGCCAAAGATTTGTTGTTCTTCATTTAAAATATCCATTCATCTATGGTTGCCAAGTTACACATCGAACTGAAGATGTTCCTGTCTTTCCCTTATGTGGCCTAAATTTAAGACTCCGAGACGTCGTAAAACTCTGATCAGCCCTCGGCCTTCTTCCTTTCTGTCTTTTCCAAGCCTCTATTACCTCACTGCCTGTATATAAATTAAGTCTTTTCCCAAAGGTTTAGAGGCCTTTTCATTCCCCTCTCTCTCTCATTCTTCTGCTAGGTCAACTTGTTTTGACTGGAAATGATTGCTTGCTTCTCCCTCCACAGCATGTGTCTGACTGAAGTCTGATCTCGGTTAACTGAGACGGTTGTGTCCTCTTAGAGCTGAGCATCCCTCTTCTTATACAAGAACTGTTTGAGGGCAACAGTTTGGTTGATCTTCACAAACTAGGGCTGCCTGATTTGGCAAAAATTATATTGCACTTTTGACAAATATCTAACAAAAGGCATAATAAAAGTCTAAAAGAACAAAACATTTGAAAAGAACTGTAAAAGTGATGCCTGTTGGTGATTTCCAGCAAAACACAAGCAACAGAGACTACTGACAATGTCATAAAGTTGAGCAGAGTGAATATGGTTAACATTTCGTACACATTGTTTGGAACCCAGATACTTTGAATAAAATAAAATATTTCTTACTGCAATGAAATAAAATAAAATAAAACCATAAAATAAATATATAGTTTTCTGTTTTGTTTACCTGTAAAATATCTACTTTTATAATTTTTTATAAATATAATCTTTAAAGTAAAATATTTTTTTTATTAGAATAGAATATTTAAATAGATTAAAATATTTTTAATTAAGTTTATATTTCTTACTAAAATAAAAAAAAAGAAAATAAAAGAGCATAACATTATTTACTACCACTTATTATGTATTATGTACATGTATATCATTGAAATATTATTATTATTATTATTATGTTTGTAAGGTAGTC
This sequence comes from Elopichthys bambusa, assembly GCA_037101425.1. Taxonomy (NCBI): domain Eukaryota; kingdom Metazoa; phylum Chordata; class Actinopteri; order Cypriniformes; family Xenocyprididae; genus Elopichthys; species Elopichthys bambusa. Next base: position 15,683,273 of record CM074441.1, on the reverse strand, counting down.
CAGTTAACCCTTGAGCTTTTATTTGTCTGATATTTCAAGTTATCTCAGCGTCGCCTATTAATCTCCAGTTTAATAATTGCACAAAGTCATATCACGATTTTGATTATAAAATTGATAAGTTGTGAAGCTCTGTCACAAATCCTGAAGTGCTACATTTTATATTCTTTTGTCTTTTAAAATGCTGATTTTTTTCCTCACTTGTGTCTCATTTTTTTGTAGTGTTTATATATAATATCTGTGAAAATAACATGTGACCTCCACTTTACAGGAAGTATAGTCAGCGTGGGTGACCCGAAAAAGAAGTACACACGGTTTGAGAAGATTGGCCAGGGGTGAGTTTATGATGAATATCTTATCATTTATGCCAAATCCAACAATCTTCAAACATTCATCTAAATCTTCACTTCCTTCCCTCATCAGGGCGTCTGGAACAGTTTACACAGCCATAGACATCGCCACGGGACAAGAGGTGAGACTTTTGAGGTGCCAGCCACTAATGTGTTTCTCCACTGATGGCACATACGTCATCTAGATGTGCGTTTTCTTCAAGAAAAGTGTTTGCTCATTTGCAATATGACACTGTAACATTTCCTGATTTATATTAAAACAACATTCAGCACATGCATGACGTATTACAGATGTTAAATTATGTTAGTCCAACCAATATAATGCTTAAAATGGAACATGATATTCATCTGCTCACTAGGTCAGTACTTACCAGACACCACTAATAAGGCAAGCATCATTATTATTATTGCTCATAGGGTTTATGATTTAAACAAACTTCATATTGCACTTTTGACAAATATTTGCCAGTTAAAATCGCAACATGGTATTTAACAAAAGAATTACAGAAGACTAAAAGAACAAAGCATTTGAAAAGAACTGTAAAGTGATGCCTGTTGGTGATTTCCAGCAAAACACAAGCAACCGAGACCATTGGCAATGTGATAAAGTTGAGCAGAGTGAATGTCTCTGTTAATTTTTCAAACACATTGTTTGTTTGGAACCCCGATGAATTGATAAAATAAAATAAAATAAAAAAAAAAAAAAATAAATCTATTGTCTCGGTTAACTTTTCGTACACATTGTTTGTTTGGAACCCCGATGATTAAATTAAATTAAATTAAATTAAATTAAATTAAATTAAATTAAATTAAATTAAATTAAATTAAGCTATTGTCTCAGTTAACTTTTTTACACATTGTTTGTTCGGAACCCCAATGAATTGATCAAATAATATAAAATAAAATAAAACAAAATAAAGCAAAATAAAATAAAACAATAAAATAAATTATTGCTATTGTCTCGGTTAACTTTTCATACACATTGTTTGTTTGGAACCCCAATGAATTGATCAAATAATATAAAATAAAACAAAATAAAGCAAAATAAAATAAAAGAATAAAATAAAATACAATAAAATAAAGCTATTGTCTCGGTTAACTTTTCGTGCACATTGTTTGGACCCTAGATACTTTTGATATAATTTAATAAAATAAAATAAAACAAAAATATAAAATAAAATAAAACAATAAAATAAAATAAAAGGAATTTAAAATAAAATAAAAATAACACAATCTAATTATTTACTGTTTTGTCCTGTTTACCTCTAAAATGTCCAATTTTATTTTTTTTTACTATTTATGAAAAACAAATCCTTAAAAAAAATGTATTTAAGAATTCTTAAGTAAATGTGATGATGTACATCTGCTCACTATGTCAGTACTCACCAAACACCACTAATAAGGCAAGCATCACTATTATTATTTCTCATAGGGTTAAGGACTTAAACAAAATTATATTGTACTTTTGACAAATTAAAACTACAACATATTTAACAAAAGGTATAACAAAAGACTAAAAGAACAGGCGATCTCCAGCTAGACACAAGAAAACGAGATCATTGGCAATCTAACAAAGTTAGCAGAGCTAATGTCTCAGTTAACATTTTTCACACAATCTTTGTTTGGAACCTAGATACTTTGATAAAATAAAATAAAAAATAAAAACATTATATAATTATTTACTGTTTTGTCTTGTCTTAAAGATAGATTTACTTAAGAATTCTTAAGTAAACATGATGTTCATCTGCTCACTAGGTCAATACTCACCAAACACCACTAATAAGGCAAGCATCACTATGATTATTATTGCTTATAGGGTTAATGATTTTGTGTCCATTGGGAGAACTCTTATCATGGGGTTGGAGATATCGACAGCCTTTTCACTGTCCACATGCTCTTACGGTTAATAGAGGGCACCTATCGTCGTCATTAATGCAATTCTGACAGAGACGTCAACATTTTCGCTGATCGATAACAATTAATCAGGGGATCCTGATATGATAATGAATCGGATCATGTGATATTGATCTGATGACATTTCTCTGAGCTGAGCGCGCGCTACAGTCTTACCTACACACAAAGAGAGCTAATCTCAAAGCTAACTCTCACTCGTGTTAATGGAGAGATGCTCAGATACGGGCCTAATGGAGCCAAAGACTCTCAGATTAATCTTCAAGTGTGTCTAAAAGCTTTTATTCTGATGTTTGGTCTCTCAGGTGGCCATCAAACAGATGAACCTACAGCAGCAGCCCAAGAAAGAGCTGATCATCAACGAGATCTTAGTCATGAGGGAAAACAAGAACCCCAACATCGTCAATTACCTGGACAGGTTAGGGGGAGGGGGGGAATAATCCTCCTAATCAGTATTTTATCTTGTTTTTCTGTAAAAATATGTGTGTGTATATATATATATATATATATATATATATATATATATATATATATATATATATATATATATATATATATATATATATATATATATATATATATATATATATATATATATAATTATTTTCAATAAATTTACTTTCGAAGTAAAATAATGTAAAATGATACAATACAATTTTTATTCTCAGAAAATATTTAAGAATTGTGTTTATTTATATTTATTTATTTTTAACTATTTTCTTTTATTTTTCTTTAGTTTTTTTATTTTAAGTTGTATTTTCTTTTTTCTTTTTTTACTTTATATTGTCTTTTATTTTTCTTTATTTTTTATTTTCTTTTTCTTTTAATTTTTTAAGTTATATCTTTAATTTTTTGCATTTTTTTTGTATTTTTGTATATTTTTAGGTTATATTTTCTTAATTTTCTGTTTTATTTTTTTTTGTTACTGCACAAACTTAATTTTTTTAAGACTGTGCTTAAGTCTTATCTAAAAAAATTTTTTTTTTAAAAACCTAAGCTAATCCAAAGCTTCTCTCGGTTTCCATGGTGAGTTGCTTTATGTCTGCACTAATAAAAGCAGAAGCATCCAATAATTCTGTTGTCAAGGCGATGCTGCTGTATCACTCAGCAATGTGGCGTCTGTTGACGATGCTGTCTTGTTGCCATAGTTACCTGGTGGGGGATGAGCTCTGGGTAGTGATGGAGTATCTGGCAGGAGGTTCCCTGACGGATGTGGTGACAGAAACGTGTATGGATGAAGCACAGATTGCAGCTGTCTGTCGGGAAGTGAGTGTGAAATTATTCAACTTGCCATGTTTTTTTTTTTGTTTGTTTGTTTTTGTTTTTTTTGTCTCCAAAACACATTGAGCTGCCTTGCTCTCTTAAGTGAAATGGAACCTCATAAGTGACTGATTTGGAACACTAGGTAGCAACTCACAAAAAGCATTCCTTACAAAAATACATACAGAGAATCAGTTCATTCCAATTAGGGTTGCAAAGGGGCGGTAAATTTCCGGAAACTTTCCACGGGAACTTAACCTGGGGAATTTTGGAAATATTCCAATTTGGAAACTTATCAGGAATTTATGGGAATTTATGAGAATTTATAGGAATTTTTGGGAAATGTGTAGAAATGTCTAAATAAATGATATAAAATGTATCATGTACAAACATAAACATTTTGTTTGGTCATAATAACAGTTAGTCATGAAATAAGTTATTTCTTTTTTGCATCCAATTAATTCTAATTTAGTAAATTTGTAAAATAAATATATTTTATTGCAGTAATTGTTATGTGTGTTGTTTATTTCAGTGTCACATGATCCTCCAGAAATCATTCTAATATGCTGATTTGCTACTCAAGTATCAATGCTGGAAACAGTTGTGCTGCTTAATATTTTTTTGGAACCTGTGATACTTTTTTCAGGATTTATTGATTAATAAAAAGTTAAAAAGAAGAGCATTTATTAAAAATAGAAATCTTTACTAATAATATAATTCTTTATTATCAATTTCACACAAAAATTTCTTTCAAAAAAAAAAAATAAAATAACGGCTTGAATGTTACAAAAGATTTCTATTTTAAATAAATGCTGTTCTTTTACTTTTACTCAAAGAATCCTGAAAAAAGTATCACAGGTTATAAAAATTAAGCAGCACAGCTGTTTCCAACATTGGTAATTGAGTATCAAATTAGCATAGTAGAATGATTTCTGAAGGATCATGTGACACTGAAACTGGAGTAATCATGAGAAAAATTTAGCTTTGCATCACAGAAATAAATTATATTTTAATGTATATTAAAATAGAAAACCATTATTTTAAATTGTAATAATATTTCACAATATTAATATAATATAATATTTTTTTTGTATTTTTGATCAAATGTGCATGCATGGGGTGTGGCCTCAATATCCCTGTAGTAAGCATTGTGCTGTGTGAATGTGATTGAGGAATGTGCAGGGTAAAAATTCAACAGAAATTGCATTAAATCTGGTTGTTTTAACCAAGATTATGCTGCAAGATTTTTTTTTAACTACATTTAAGTTCCCTTTTATAGGATAACCTGCAATTTAGCAAATTCCCTGTTTATTCCCATATATTCCCGTTTAATTCCAGGGTTAGTAAAGGCCTTCTGAAGCGAAGCGATGCGTTTTTGTAAGAAAAATATCTATAAAATATAATATCTATACTTAATTAATATTATATAATATAATATTAATTTTACATTTCTAAGGCCCGGTTTTACAGACATAGTTTAGATGAAGCCAGGATTAGGCCTTAGTTAAATTAGGACATTTAAGTAGCTTTTATAAACATGCCTTAGAAAAAAAAACATTACATCTTGAGACAAACCGTGCATCTTGAGACAAAACAATGGTACTAATGTATTTTAAGACATGCTGGAAGTTGCTTTCAGTTAAATCAGCTCAAACATGCATTTTAGTCTGGGACTAGGCTTAAACCTTGTTTGTGAAACCGGGGGTAAAATTATTAAAACTAAAACTGAAATATTTTTTAAAAATGATATAAGCACATCACAATTTCTAAAACTTAAACTAAAATTAAACTAAAAACTGAAAATATAAAAATAACAGCATATTCTAAATATTAATAAAAAATACAATACTATATAAATAATAGTAAAAAAAAAAAACACTGCTCTGAGCTTGTTTGCAATGCATGCTGTCTAGCTAGGCAGCTCACTAGTTTTTGGGACAATTTTAAAGATTTTCACATGAACACTGTGCATGTTTTAATTTGCTAACTGGGTTGTTCTTATCCATGCAGTGTCTACAAGCCCTTGAGTTTCTTCACTCGAATCAGGTTATTCACAGAGACATCAAGAGTGACAACATTCTCTTGGGCATGGACGGCTCTGTCAAACTCAGTGAGTGCACAACTGGGGCCGTATTCACAAAACATCTTAAGGCTAAAAGTAGCTCCTAACTTGCCGATTTAGGAGAAACTCTTAAAAATGATGGCCGTGTCAGTCCAAATTTTAGGACTCCTAAATTTTTGCTCTAAGAGTATTTCACAAAGCATTTTTGTGCTAAAACTAGCTCCTAAATCTGTGAAACGCTAGCAGTAGTCAAGAGGACTCCCAAGTCACTAAGACCAAATCAAAAACAATCCTAATCCACCTAAAGACACTGTACACCATTGAGGCAATAGCGATAGAGCCTTGGGTGCTGAGCCTTTTCTTCATAAATGCATTACCTATTACATATACATATAGATTTGAATCTACGATAAAACAGCAAAAATAAATCTTTAATAAATAAATAAATTAATAATTCCTGATTACCTTTGGCAGTTGTTTTCACTAGTTCACACTTACAAATGATCAAATAGAGTAAAAAATATATATAATAAGTGTATTTGGCGTGCTATCCAAGGGGATCGAAGGCTTCGAACTTGGAATTTTGCCCAAATTCAGAGTTCTCCTCGTATCCCCAGCCAGCAGAGAGTGAGGAACAGGTTGGCAGAGGGATGCAGAAAACTGTCGAGGTAACTATGCGAGTCGGCTCTCGTCTCTGTATATGTACCTCCACTCAAGCTGGTTAGATAGACCATTTGAATGCACTCCTCCAAAACCTTTTGTTTATAAAACATAATTTGTCACTTGAATTATGCAATCTCTCGAGATGCAAACATGTAAGAGGCAGGCAATTAGCTGAACATATACTAGTTTAATTAGTGACACTTAGCCTACATTTTAAAACCTTTATTTGAATATGGCAAGATTTTTATTTTGGGCATAGACCATAGCAACGAGGCCAACCCCGCCCTTTCTTTTAGCTCAAGACTCTTCTCTCTATTCCTCAGTAAAAGTTTGTCTCCGCAGCTTTGTGAATAGGTTTTAAGAGAAAACTCTTAGCTAAGAACTGCCATTTAGGAGAACTCTTAGTGGTAAGATAAAATGTTTTGGGAATACGGCCCCAGATCTATAACTATTTGTCATAATTTGTGTTTCAATTTTTCTTCCTAAAACATTTAGGGCTGTTCTGGGATGTAAATTGTATGTATATATTAGTGACATGGACCTAAAATTTGTGCAAAGGCTTCTCTGTTGACCAGTAGAGGGAGCAAGAATCACTATTCCTGCTGTATATTTGATATCACATGACAGTATCACACCAGCTGGTCTAAACATCTGTCTGTCTGTGTCTCTCAGCCGATTTCGGCTTCTGCGCTCAGATCACTCCTGAACAAAGCAAACGAAGCACCATGGTTGGAACGCCCTACTGGATGGCACCGGAGGTGGTGACCCGCAAGGCCTACGGACCCAAAGTAGACATCTGGTCCCTGGGCATCATGGCTATAGAGATGATAGAGGGCGAACCGCCGTACCTCAACGAAAACCCTCTGAGGGTAAGATTAAAGAAATCTAAAACTCAGTAATATGTTCACCTTATCACTATAGATGAGTTTCAGAAGTTTTTGACAGTTCTGCTGGAACACATTAGACAAAATAATATATATAATACACACACATATATATTTGGTCCTGAGTGATTAACATAATCATGACCTATGCTATGTAACTAGGTTCTGCAGAGAATACCATGGTTCATAGTATAGTAATCGTTCAGGGCCATAACCCATAATCTTTGGACATGGTATTTACAGCAACTACAGTATTACCATGGCATGATATGGTTTAAAGGTTATAACATGGTGATTCTGCAGTATTTTACAGTAAGCCTACATGAAAAAACAAGAAATTTAATTACATAGAAGGTTTTAAGACAGATAATGACAAAAAAGTTTAAAAGGATGCAATTGAAAACCCCATTTTGTTCAATACTAATAAAGATACAAAATCTAAAAAAATCATTGTAAAATCTGTCAATGCTGAAACATTTTTTAAACATCTTAACTGCCTTTTAAAGAGTGAAACAAAACACTCTCTAAATGTATGTAATATTTTAATAACATATCTGTTCCTCATTTGAATTGAGTGTTTAATGAAATTTAGCGATTTACTAACTAACTAACTAACTAGATAATGAAAGAAAGAAAGAACTAGAGGAATGTGAAGCTGTTGCATAAGACCAGCTGCACAAATGGACCTAATGCTGTTCCCAAGATGATAATCATGAGATCCACCCTTTGTTTCAAACCTTTGAATTATTTCCTTGTGCACCAGAGTGATGTTAGGGGCTTTCCTGTCAACAGCACCAGATGGAAACAATGATTTTTATCGATTTAGAATTTGTGGGTGGACAGAATGCAACACTGATTTCAACTTCCATCAGCTCTAAAGGCTTTTATCTTAAAGGGTTAGTTCACCCATAAATGAAAATTACTCCACCCTCATGTTGTTCCAAACCCATAAGTCTTTCCATAGACAGCTACATAACTACCACTTTGACGCTTTATAAAGTTCATAAAGAGATCGTAAAACTAATCCATATGAATTGAGCAGTTTCGTACAAATTTTCTGAAGAGACTCAATCACTTTACATGGTGAACATATTTAATTTAGAAAAAATTAATATAATTAATGTGTTCATAATATAAAGCAATCAAGTCAATTGCTTAGGCTGTCTATGGAAGAACAGAAAGCTCTCAGATTTCATCAAAAAGATCTTAATTTGTGTTCCAAATATGAAATATGAAAGTCTTAAGGGTGTGGAATGACATGGATTTTTGGGGGAACTAACCCTTTAAATGCCATTGAAAAAACTATTTGTGGCAAACAAAAATGTAGTAGTGAGAAGTAGTTGAGGCAAACTTGAGGCAAATATTTGGCAATAATGGGCCAAATATTTGACTATTTGTAAATTCGTAGAAACCTCTGGATGGTTATTCCTTAAGTTTTAAATAGACAAGAACATTTCAAATAGCCTTTTAAATGAAAGCAACTGGTGCTGTTAATGTTCATGATTTGTGTGTGACCTTTAACCCCTTGTGTTGTCCAGGCTCTGTACCTCATCGCCACCAATGGAACTCCAGAGCTACAAAACCCAGAGAAACTCTCCTCTGTGTTTCGTGACTTCTTAAACCGCTGTCTGGAAATGGACGTGGAGAAGAGGGGCTCTGCCAAGGAGCTCTTACAGGTGTGTGTGTGTGTGTGTGTGTGTGTGTTTTCAACGTTTTCCTCCTGAATTATTTATGGATTGTCAATACTATAAAAACAAAGTTACGTTCCAGTATCAATGTTTAATGCTTGACATTTATAGATCAGTGAATAGTAGCTTAAAATGCAGCTGTAGAAAATTCTAGAAACTAAGAGGAAACAATCGATTATCAGTTCATTAATTAAAAAGTGGAAAAAATAAATCACTTCATGTCTAACAAATGAAGACTTGTAGCAAATGGATCAAGAAATGCAAATTAAATTTTTTTTTATTTAAAATTGCATTTCAAATAATTTATTATACATTTTTATTATATTTGTCAAATAGTAAAAAGTTGTAGAATGTATAAAGTTTTTTTATTACTTATTTTTATTATTTATTAATTTTATTTAGTTACTGATTAACTTATAAAATACATTTAATTAAATGACTATTTGATTTTTCATTTACTGTCCTTTATACATGACATGTTTCAAAACCTAGTGAGCCGCCTAACTAGACAGCATTTTTGACCCATTTAATGTGTAGCAATAACTTCTATCCATTTTTAAAGAATTAAAAAGCTGCTTTTGTAGTGTGTATATTCTCTCAAATTATATTAGATTTTCTGGTAATTTCATTCTAGCATTCAGTCCTGTCTCCATGATAGCATCTCTCTCCCTCCTGCTCTTATGTCACTCCTACACGCACATCTGATTTAGAAAACTCACGTCTGTTGTTTGGAATAAGTGCTGCCAGAACCTTCTAGAAAAGCCCCAGAAGATGAAAGTATGAGAGCATCAGTAGTGAGGTTGTGTAACACATTATATGACTCAATTGTGCATTAAATAAGGCGGATGGAGAAACTTGTGTAAATAATGTGAAAAGCTGCTGGAAATCTCAGCCATTAGAGTGAGCTGGAGCAGAAAATAGAATTTTTTACAATAACAACTGAAATCTACAGTTCACTCTCTAGCTGACTAAACCACAGGTTTAAAAAGTTTAAACAGTTTTTGAAATGAAGGACAATAAATGAAACGTAATAAGAATCAATCATATCAATTATATATTTTTTATTAATTAAAGGTGCAGTGTGTAAAATTTGGGAGGAACTATTGACAGAAATGCAATATAATATGCATACTGTGTTTTCAGTGGTGTATAAAGACCTTACATAATGAACCATTATGTTTTTATTACCTTAGAATGAGGCATTTCTATATATATATATATATATATATATATATATATACACACACACACACCACCGTGGGTCCCCTTACATGTTAAGTCGCCATTTTGTGCCATCATGTTTCTACGGTAGCCCTAAACAGAAGAACTGCTCTACAGATCGAGTTTCGTCACTATGTTCGTTGGTGTTTTTAGAGGCAGCTTGCATCGTCACTACGTTGAATACGCACAAAGTAGTAGTAATAGTAGTAGTCTGGTTTATTAGAAGCAGAGACCGTTCATTGTTAGAAGTAAGAAGAAACCTCAGTGCTTCACTGGCTAATCTCTTCTGTCTCAGACGACGACATCTTTGTCGTGTCGGCCAGACGGGGTGTGCGCCGTTAGTTGCAGTTCGCAACCTCACCGCTAGATGCCGCTAAAGTTTACACATTGCACCTTTAAACTTATTCCAATTATACATAATAAATACAATGAATAAATAAATAACAAGAACTGGTTAGAACCGGTTCAAAACCCTTAAAATTTTTGTCAATACGCGTTACTGTTCAAAAGTTTGGGGTCAGTAAAGTATATATTTTTTGTTTTAAAGAAAGAAATTAATACTTCAATTCAGCGAGGGTGCATTTAATTGATTAAAAAAAAAGTGACTGAAGACATTCATAACATTACAGATGTCTATTTCAAATAAATGCTGTTCATTTTTTTTTTAACTTTCTATTAATCAAGGAATCTTGAACTAAAAATCACAGTTTCCACAAAAATATGAAGCAGCACAACTGATTTGAACATTGCAGCAAATCATATCAGAATGATTTCTGAAGGATCATGTGACACTGAAGACTGGACTAATGATGCTGAAAATTCAGCTTTGCACCACAGGAATAAATTAAATTTTAAAATATACTCAAATAGAAAGTTATTTTAAATTTTAATAATTTTTCACAATATTACTGATTTTACTGTATTTTTGATCAAATAAATGCAGCCATGATGAGCGTAACAAGGGACTTCTCTGTCTTCTCCCTGCAGCACCAGTTCCTGAAAGTGGCCAAGCCTTTGTCCAGCCTCACACCGCTGATCATAGCGGCTAAGGAGGCAGCAAAGAACAACCGCTAGCCCCCCTGGGACGACCCCCGGCCCCACCTGTCCTCTGCCCCGACCCCCAGAATGTCCCGTCAGCCGTCTCTCTCTCTCTCTCACCCTGGTCAGGAGCTCTCATGCCGAGGGTTCGTCGTCCCTCGTCCTCTAGTGCTGCTGTTAAAGGATCTGAGGGGTGTCTGCAGTCACTGAAAAGGCTCTGAATGATGACATCACTGAAAATAAAGGGTCACAGTGCGTCAGGTCCAAAGCATTATGGGGGATTTGCCCCTGTGTTTCACCGGCTGACTTTCTCTGGGTCTCACTGTCAGTTTTTCTGTTTGATTTTGTGTTTAATGCCTGTCAGATCATGGAAACATGATTCATGTTTTCACGTATGTTATTTGTTTGTTCATTTTACAATGTTTTTTAAAGTGTTTGTGTATGTGTGAGAGAGTGCGTATGTGCGTTTGTCGGCTCATGGATCGCAACATGATGTGTGGCACGATTGTACTGCGATCTCATCGACAGAAAGATCTCGTCCGATACACGTTTTTGATATTGAAACTTGATGATCTGTAAAGAACTATTGATTAAGGTACTATGAAGGATGCCTGTGCATGAAGAGACTGCCTTTCAGATGATGAAACGACTACCTGAGGTCCGTTCTGTCCCATAAATCCTCCACATGTCAGAAATTAAACAAAACCTCACTGCATTCTGTGCATTAAGATGGTTTGTGTTGCCACAAACACTAATGAATTTGAAATTTTCTGATGTTGCGTTCATGTACCCTTTGGCCTTAAACGAGAAGTACGACGTTACGAAGCTGGCACAACCCACGAAGATGCAATCTGTTGCCATTTCGGTGGACTAATGGGATTTGTTTAGAAGAAAATCTTTCCTGTAAGCAATCAGTGTCTCTGCGAGCCATAAACTGTTTATAAGGCCTTTTGATGAATCAAAATTCTTAATGAAATGGGACGAATAAACTTCAGAATTAAACGGTGTCCAGGTGAATTTTTTTTTCTTTTTTTTTTTTTTTTTGTAACTGCCGTGTTGCTGTCTGTTCAGAATGGCACACTGCATGCGCTATATCCCATAATGCACTGCTCTCGACCATTTCTGAGATAATTAGACTCTACTCTGAATGAGGTTTTATATATATATATATATATATATATATATATATATATATATATATATATATATATGTATATGTATATGTGTATATATATATATATATGTGTGTGTGTATATATATATATATGTGTGTGTGTGTGTGTATATATATATATGTGTGTGTGTGTGTGTGTGTGTATATATATATATATATATATATATATATATATATAATTTTATAGGTACTTTTTTTTTAACAATAATTATTTTTATAAAACGGTTAGTTCTTGTCCTTGATTCTGATTGGTCAATAGCTGTGTTTTATTCACGATAAAACACGACTATGACCGCTTCACCCAACGGTTTTAGTATCACTACACGACACCCTTAGCAACCACTCTTAGCAACGTAAACTGTATGTTCTCAGTTGATATTGTTTATTGAAGCTTACTGTATTATGTAGAAGAGTATTGTGAGAAAGAGATCGAGTGAGCGAGTTTATTACCTGCATCCAGATTTAACATTTTCAGTCCTATGTTCATAATAAAAAATCAGTTTAAATGTCCAATGTATTATCTTATTTAAAATATAAATAAATAACCAAATTATAAATAAGTAATTAACCATATTTCTCACATTTTATAATTGGATGTTAGTCTGGAAATAAGGATTTTCTTTAAAATATATAAAAAATTATAGGTGAGTTCATTTGCAAAAACCGGTAACTAGTCACAAAAGAAGCGCTAGCTGAGACAAAGCTGAATACAAGTGATCGAGGATTTCTAATTTCGACTCCTGCAAGTCCTTGTACACCATACACATTTTACATGTTGAAACTTTGTCCTTTTGCGTTTTGTAGTGTCTGTGACCGCGCGTCAGTGCTGTATGCGTGTGCGTGTGCGTGTGCACACGTGTGTTTTAAATGCAATTACAAACCAATTACTTGGTTTTAACTTTGAAACATGAAATGTGTAGTTATATGCTTTTGCCTAAAAACGACTGTTGGAGTTATCTGCTTTTGCTAAAACTTTTAATGTATTAAAAAAACATACTCTCAATTAACTTTAATTTTGTAAGTTACCTGTATTTTTTAGAGTTATTACTTAATCAGAACAACCCAACTGCAGTTTGATTGATATTAATTGATGATTTGCTGCTCAACAAACATGTATGATTATTATCAATGTTGAAAACAATGCACAGTAAAAAAAACAAAACAAAACAAAAAAAAACATGATTTGTGAGAATTGATAAATCTAAGTTATCTGTTTTTGCAAATTAACTCTTCAGTTAAAACATTTGTACACAAATTGATGTAAAAAAAAAAAAAAATTTATTTCATAGATGATAAATGGTTTGTACTCTGGACATAATGAGTCTTTTTTTTTTTTTATAAACCTTTTCTTATTATATGTAGTATATACAGTGCATACAGTACTGCAAAGTAAGCAATGCTGTAGTTTTCCACAGTCACGGTTCACTTGAATTCTTGAATCTGAAAGTGGCTTTGAGTATGTTTCTGTACTCTGTTTATTATTCACAAAGATGTGTTTAACCCATAAAAAGTATAGGGTCAAATAGGTTTTAACTTGGATTAAATTCATATTTTCCTTTTAGTGCACTTTCAGGATTACTGCACTTCCGTTACACACTTCAGAGATGATTAGCTCGAAAAACCCCAGAGACCGTTATAAAACACTGCAAAACAACCACTGTGAAATGTTTGAACAAAATGTTCTTTCCACTAATGGCTATTTGTGAGAGTTGTTCACCCAAAAATTGTCATTACCTCACTCTCATGTTGTTCTAAATCCATATTTTTTTCTGTCAAACACAAAAAGAGATGTTAAACGAAGTCCGAGCTGCTTTTTTTGTCTATGCAACAATGGTGATTTACACTGTGAAACTCCAAAAAGACACATGACATGAGCAACCTGAACTACTTTTGGTATGCATGTACTTGATGCTTTTTGTCTTATTTAAAGCCTGACAACATGGTTGTAAGTTTGGAACAACATAACGATCAGTAAATGATTACTTTTTTTTTTTTAACAATTCCTTCAATAATATGCATTTTAGTTGTATCTGAGGTGTTAAGTCTTAACAAAAACATCAATTCTATCTAGAATTACACATTAGAAGCATTATCACCAGAGAAAAGCCCTTTATAGGAGAATTTTCTTTTTATAGCCTCTCTGAGAGGGAATATTTGTGAATTGTTATGCAATGAAATGGCATTCAATAATACTGATCTGAAAAAAACAACAACAACATTACAAGACCCAAAACGCACAACATGCTAATCTCTGACCTCCCACAACAATCAATAGATTTGTCTATTTTTAAAAACAATCTGATTATTAATGTTCTTAGCTGTCTAAGCTGCTTTCTTGGGTCTGTGAAATGGATTTTGGGATGTGGACTGGACCAGTCTGAGTGGCTAATTCATGGTTATACAACACAGCAGATTGGAGTACGTTTTACAAGAAAATACTATTTCAGTCTTTCTCCTTGAACATTTCACGTTTAATGTGTTACTGGCTGTTTCTTTGTAATTATTGTTTCTGAGTGAAAATTACACAATTTTTTTTTTTTCAGTGCAGTGCGGGATTTGGTGTCCATTTACACAGAACAAGTTTTCCCATTTTAATGTGCTACTTTTCCATTTAAAAAAATGTGTCTCAAGAGCGTGCTGAGTTTTTTTGTTGTTGTTGTTGTTGTTAACAGATTAAAGCAGAAGTGCCTTGATTGTTTCGGCGCCGGTGTTATGGTGAATTTGAACCCCCTGCCAAATTATTACCCCCCTAGTATTGGTTGGTTTAGGATTAGATGTGGGGGAGGGTTTAGGATTAGGGGTGGGGTTAAGATTAGGCAATCAGATAGCGACCTTAACAAGGGGGTAATAATTTGTAGACATGGCCAAGACAATCTGCTAAAGTTCAAACTGAGCATAAGAATGGGAAAGAAAGGTGATTTAAGTGCCTGTTGGTGCCAGACGGACTGGTCTGAGTAATGTATTTCAGAAACTGCTGATCTACTGGGATTTTCACGCACAACCATCTCTAATATTTATAGAGAATGGTTTAAAAAAGAGATAATATCCAGTGAGTGGCAGTTTTGTGGGTGAAAATGTCTTGTTGATGCCAGAGATCAGAGAATGGCCAGATTGGTTCGAGCTGATAGAAAGTCAACAGTAACTCAAATAACCACTCGTTACAACTGAGGTAATCAGAAGAGCATCTCTGAACGCACAACACATCAAACCTTGAAGCAGATGAGATACAGCAGCAGAAGACCTGACTGGGTGACACTCCTGTCAGCTAAGAACAGGAAACTGAGGCTACAATTCACACAGGCTCATCAAAATTGGACAATAGAAGACAGAATTGAGTTTCGATTTCTGCTGCGACATTCAGATTGTAGGGTCAGAATTTGGCGTAAACAACATGAAAGCATGGATCCATCAATCCTTGTATCACCTGCTTAGGCTGCTGGTGGCGGTGTAATGGTTTGGGGGATATTTTCTTGGTACACTTTGGGCCCCTTAGTACCAAATCAGCATTGTTTACATGCCACAGCTGAATATTGTTGCTGACCATGTCCATCCCTTAATGACCCCAGTGTACCCATCTTCTGATGGCTACTTCCAGCAGGATAACGCACCATGTCACAAAGTTCAAATCATCTTAAACTGGTTTCCTGATCATGACAATGAGTTCACTATACTCAAATGGCCTCCACAGTCACCAGATCTCAATCCAATAGAGCACCTTTGGGATGTGGTGGAAAGGGAGATTCGCATTATGATTGTGCAATCGACAAATCTGCAGAAACTGTGTGATGCTATCAAGTCAATATGGACCAAAATCTCGAAGGAATTTCCAGCACCTAGTTGAATCTATGCCACAAAGGATTAAGGCAAAAGGTGGTCCAACCCAGTACTAGCAAGGTGTACCTAATAAAGTAGCTGGTGAGTGTATATACAGCATTTTATATGTATATAGGCCTATGGTAGGCTATGTGTCTGCGTTGCTTCTGCTCTGCTTCTGCTCTGTTTGCGCGTCCAGTATGAACAGGCGTAATTGCGCTCCTCTGCAGCACTGCAGATCGTCTAGAGGGAATGAGGCTCTGCAAGGTTTTTTATCATCTGTCAAGTAGAAACACAGCAGTGCCCCTCCTCATGTGCGTTTATGTAAAGGATTGACTGTAACTCCTCCTTGTCGTTTCTCTCTCCTTCCTCTCGGTGCAATAATTTCCGAGGTGCTGCTGAGTTGGCATTTAATGGGTTGGAAATCTGCCAGTGCCACACTCAACACTGGAAAGACAAAGGATTCCAGTGAATTACAAGCGACAGGGAAGGTGTGGGGAAATGCCTTGAGTTCTGTTTGTGTTAGAATGTTTTCAGCTTATAAACTATGATACGGTGTTACTAACTTGAGGAAAAAATCCTGATGCTAAGACAATAATATTATAGAAGCTGTGAAACATTCTATTGTGTGTGCGTTGTTGGAACTAATTTGCATCAAATGTTTCTGCCAAATGACCGGTAATAACTAAAATTATTCTGTCCATATTGTCGAGCTAATGACTGGGGTGAGTGAGGATGTAACATCTATATAGAATAAGTTAAATCACAGTTAAACAATAAAGGTCCGACTCAGTATTGGCCGACGCTGTTCACGTGAGCAGCACGATGCATGCGTGTGATGTTGACGCAGGAGGCGGCCAATAATGAGCCGGCATTCTGACGTAGAACCTGGAAGCGTTGCACTGTGGCTACAACATAAACAGTGTAGGAGAATGACAGGGAAGAGAAGAAATTGTTCAATAAAGTCATTGTTGTTTTGTTTTGTTTTTGCGCACAAAAAGTATTCATGTCGCTTCATAAAATTAAGGTTGAACCACTGCAGTCACATGGCCTATTTTAACAATGTCTTTACTACCTTTGTGGACCCTGAAAGTGGTAATTAGATTGCTGTCTATGAAGGGGTCAGAGAGCTGTTGGATTTCATCAAAATATCTTACAGGGTTAGTTCACCCAAAAATAAAATTTCTGTCATTAATTACTCACCTTCATGTCATTCCACACCCATAAGACCTTCGTTCATCTTCGGAACACAAATAAAGATATTTTTGATGAAATTCGTTATTTTTGAGAGGTATATGACTTGTCAATAGACAGCAATGTAATCACCACTTTCAAGTTCCAGAAAAGACATCGTTAAAACAGTTGACGTGACTGCAGTGGATCAACCTTACTTTTATGAAGCAACAAGAATACTTTTGTGCGCAAAAACAAAACAAAAATAACGACTTTATTCAACAATATCTTCTCTTCCCTGTCATTATCCTTACGCAGTTGCCACAGTAAACACAGTGAAGGCTTCCGTGTATACATCCGAATGCCAGCTCATTATTGGCCAAAGCTGATCACGTGAGCAGCACGACACATGCATGTAATGCTGACGCAGGAGCCAGCCAATAATAAGTCGGCGTTCTAACATAGAACAACATTTAAGAAAGACACAGAAGATATTGTTGAATAAAGTTATTTTTGTTTTGTTTTTGCGCACAAAAAGTATTCTCGTCACTTCATAAAATGAAGATTGAACCACTGCAGTCACGTCGACTGTTTTAACGATGTCTTTAGTACCTTTCTGGACCTTGAAAGTGGTGATTATATTGCTGTCTATAGACAAGTCAGATACCTCTCGGATTTGTGTTCCAAAGATGAACGAAGGTCTTACAGGTGTGGAACATGAGGGTGAGTAATTAATGACACAATTTAATTTTTTGGGTGAACTAACCCTTTATTTTCAAATCCAATAAAATGTGAGTGGTGTTATGCAAGTAGTTTTTATGGTACCTATTTGGAACTGAAACAGTACCATAAATTAGCTCAAACGAGGCTAGAATCACTGTATTTTTGAGATGACAGGATGATGTGTTTATTTACAGAACACACAAACGTCTCATAAACCCACACAGTTTCCAGTGCAGAGGTGAACATTCAGGTTGTGTAAACATTTAAAGTGCTGGATGAAAATATACTGCATGTACTGTATATATTCCTTGAAATGAATAACGAAGAAGAGAAAGGCAAAAACACTGTTGAGGTTAATGGTTTAAAATAACCAATGGTAATTCATGCTTGCTTTCTAAACAGGATGAAACTATTATAACAATTATATGCATTAGAATGATTTAGACTAATATGTATTATATAGTGCATCATGCACTAACAAAAACATAGGTACATGCCAGTCAGAATGTGGAGGTAATTACAATCAAAATCCTTTTTTTTCTTCTTTTTTTTTTTTTTTTCTTGCCAAAGAGGCATTCTGCCCTATGAGAGCTGAATTACATAACAGTGATCGATACCCTTGAGCTCAGTTGAGTCCCTGCATCAGCAGCACTGCAGTCAGGCAGTCGCGACACTGCGGTAATGTGAACCCTTCAGCATGGACTCACAGCTCCACGCGTCAGTATAACGCTGCATGTGTCTTCACCCTTCAGAGGCAGCGTGTTGTGGTGCTGATGCTGAGCACAGTCTCTGCTGCAGTGAGCGCATCTGTGCATGACAGACTGCAACATCAGACTACACACGGCCACAAACAGGTGAGCCTTTCATGTGATTTTACTTCAAAACTGCTGGATAAAACTATATATGAATGTTGCATGTTTGCTAGCGCTTTACATTACAGTGTCCATGTTGAACATATGCAGTGTTATTATAATTAATTGCAATAGGAACAGCTATGAATAGCTCCACAAATAAATGATATGTTATACATTTAATTATAGGTGTTAATTAGTTGGCAGTCATTCAGGATAGTTTATCAGTGTTGTTATGCAATATGTTATTGGTCACACTTCAGTGTTACTGTTTATTTAATGTGTTTATGTACAGGTTGCCGTTGTAATTCTGTATCATATGAACACTGTAAAACAGTGTGACCACATTGTTTACATGAATTATGCAATGATTGTAAATTTTGAATTTGTAGTTTATCATAGTTGAATATGCATGTTTATGAATGAATATGAGATTAATGTTATACTATTCAATGCTTAACAGTTTCTCATGCATCCAAGCTTGAGTTTTATGAGCTACAGTATGAGTCAAGTTAAGGGCATCTTTCTTTCATCCAACTTTATTCTGTCGAACTCCATCCGTCATGTCAGCAACTGATGAGCGTAGGAGGGTTTTCATAAAGGAGGAATACGCCAGTGCACTGCCTGTTCACTCTGCTTATTATTTCTCAAGGTTTCTCCATTCTTAGGGGAGAAACTATTGAGCCTTTGAGCTCACAGTGACGTGCAGCTATTCGTCTCTCACCCTGAACACTCACATGAAGGATGCTCACTGTGTGTGTGTGTTTGATTGGCTTATTATAAGTGTCTATGCGTCATATTTTGTAGATAGAAATGTTTTCTTGGAGCTACACAAATGCATTCATATCCATCCATCTATCATCTTTCTGTCTGTCCATCCATCCATCCGTCCGTCCGTCCGTCTATCAATCCATCCGTCCGTCCATCTGTCTGTCTATCTATCTATCTGTCTGTCTGTCTGTCTGTCTGTCTGTCTGTCTGTCCGTCCGTCCGTCCGTCCGTCCGTCCGTCCGTCCGTCCGTCCGTCTGTCCGTCCATCTGTCTGTCCATCCATCCATCCATCCGTCCGTCTGTCTATCTATCTATCTATCTATCTATCTGTCCATCCATCCGTCCGTCCGTCCGTCCGTCTATCAATCCATCCGTCCGTCCATCTGTCTGTCTATCTGTCTGTCCGTCTGTCCGTCCGTCCGTCCGTCTGTCCGTCTATCTGTCTGTCCATCCATCCATCCATCCGTCCGTCTGTCTATCTATCTATCTATCTATCTATCTATCTATCTGTCCATCCGTCCGTCCGTCCGTCCGCCCGTCCGTCTATCAATCCATCCGTCCGTCCATCTGTCTGTCTATCTATCTGTCTATCCGTCTGTCCGTCCGTCCGTCCGTCCGTCTGTCCGTCTGTCCGTCCATCTGTCTGTCTGTCCGTCCATCCATCCATCCATCCATCCATCCATCCATACATCATCTGCTGTCTGTCCATCCATCCATCCATCCATCCTATCCATCCATCATCTGTCTGTCTGTCTGTCTGTCTGTCTGTCTGTCTGTCCGTCTGTCCGTCTGTCCGTCTGTCCGTCTGTCCGTCCGTCCGTCCGTCTGTCCGTCCATCTGTCTGTCTGTCCGTCCATCCATCCATCCATCCATACATCATCTGCTGTCTGTCCATCCATCCATCCATCCATCCTATCCATCCATCCATCATCTGTCTGTCTGTCTGTCTGTCTGTCCGTCCATCTATCCATCTATCTATCTATCTATCTGTCTGTCTGTCTGTCTGTCTGTCTGTCTGTCCGTCCGTCCATCTATCTGCCGATCCATCTATCCATTTATCTATCTATCTATTTAATCTCTCTGTATAACTGAACAGTCTCTCTCTCTCTCTCTCTCTCTCTCTCTAGCTTTATATAAAAACCATTGTATTGCATTGCAGTTCTCATTTAATGTGCCCTTTTTCATATGGCTATTTATAAATCATTGGTTTTAAATATATAATCATGGATATGGAGGTAAGAAGTCACACACAAATGTACATGTGTGTTTCTGATTCATTTGACTGCAGTGAGGTGTTTTCCCTCCTATTCAGTCCACATTGACCTGAGGGGAACACCTGAATGATGTAATGTGTGTAGTTATTTGTCATTTCACAGATGGTCTCTGTCATGAGCGGCTTGTACTGCATTAATTGCAGGGGCAGCCCCAGGGTTAAAGGGATAGTTTACCCAAAAATGAAAATTTGATGTTTATCTGTTTTACCCCCAGGGCATCCGAGATGTCAATGGGAACACAATCTATGAAAGTAAAAATAACATGCACAGACAAATCCAAATTAAACCCTTGGCTCGTGTCAACACATTGATGTCCTAAGACACGAAACGATTGGTTTGTGTGAGAAACCGAACAGTATTTATATCATTTTTTACCTCTAATACACCACTATGTGTGTATGCGCTCTGGCGTAGTTTAAAGGATTAGTTCACTTTCAAATACAATTTTCCTGATAATTTCCTCACTCCCATGTCATCCAAGATGTTCATGTCTTTATTTCTTTATTTCTTAAACCTCACACCTCACGCACCGGATGCCGTGCGTGCGCTCAAGGCAGTTGGACATAGTGGTGTATTAGAGGTAAAAAGTTACATAAATACTGTTCGGTTTCTCGCACAAACTGATCGTTTTGTGTCTTAGGACATCAATGTGTCGTCACAAGCCAAGGGTTTAATTTGGATTTGTTTGTGCATGTTTTTTTTTACTCTCATAGATTGTGTTCCCATTAACATGCATTATGTGACTGACAGACTGCAACGGTTGGAGTTAAAAATGATCATTTGTGTTCTACTGAAGAAACAAAGTCACCTACATCCTGGATGCCCTGGGGGTAAGCAGATAAACATCAAATTTTCATTTTTGGATGAACTATCCCTTTAAGTGGTGCGCTCAAGGGCACAGTGGTGATACGGCAGGACTGTGATCTATACAACTCTCCTGTTTCCAGGCAGCATATGTGGGAATGCAGAGCTTTTCTAGCTCGATGTCTTTGTCACTATGTTACCATGCAATTAAGTGAGCTCACACCCTGCAATCTAGATCAATTTATGATCAATTGCCATCAGTGTAGCTGTCATATGTGAACTACTATATTCTACCGTACACATTGAGCTGTGTATCTGTTCACTATGGTGACATAAGCGGTTTCAGTGAAAAAAATAATGTATAGTCATTGTCGTTTCATTCTGAAATCTGAAAAACCATCATATTATCCCATTGTACTGAGTTAAGCTATATTTCACAATTTATTTCCCATAATCCCCCCTTAATACATCACAGATTTATGGGCATATGATAAAGCAATATAGATACTTTATTAAATGGAAATTCAGGTCTGTATTCAAAGTCATTGAGATCCTCAGAGGTGCATCACCGAGATATGTCATAACAAATAATGGGAACAGGCAGATGAGGAACCTCCGGTGAGCGCAGTGCAGTCTTACATGCAGATTGGAAAGCAAATATGAAACCTTCTGCGTCACAGCTGAGCTTCGTCATAAACACATTACAACACATTACAAATTCTACAATTCATTACAAATTGGACCTGAGACAAGAAGTAGAGGTTTTACAGGTTTATAGAAATGACTCACTGGGATACTAATTATTCATCCTCTCACTACTGAGCCAGTTTTTTTTCTTTAGGATTGACCCACTGAAGAATGGAATGCTAATGTCCTGCTTAGAAGTACCAACATGATATACAGCTGAGGCAGAATGTTACTCAATGACTGCAGTGTACAAGTTTACAAGCAGTCTAGTTAGAATACTATTGTATTTTTATACCCTAAAAGTGTTATACATTGAGATTCCTGTCTCAGAGAGATCAGGCTACCACACACACACACACACACACACACACACTTGTATATGTGGTTTACAGGGAATTTCCATAGGCATAATGGTTTTTATACTGTACAAACTGTATTCTATCCCCCTACACTATCCCTACCCCTAAACCTACCCATCACAGAAAACTGTCTGCATTTTTTTTTAAATAAAAAAACAACAACAACAACACAGTTTAGTATGTTTTTTAAGCCATTTGGTTTACAAGGACACAGGAAGTGTCCTCGTAAACTATGTATACAAGAACACACACACACACACACACACACACACACAAACTAAATAAGCTAAAAGCTGCAATGACTGTAATATTGGCTATGTAATGAATTATTTAAGTGAGAGCAGCAGTTTAGAGGCATATGATCAGTATCGTGAGCATCTTACTAATGTACATTACACAGTCACCATCTGTTGCTCTGATTGCCGCTGAAACACTTCAGTCATTCTGCACAATAAATGACTCTAATACAGTATGACTAGGTGAATGGGGAGCTGAATATACACTGCTCAAAAAATAATAAAAATAAAGGAACACTTTTTAATGAGAGAATAGCATCAAGTCAGTTAAACTCATGGGATATTGATCTGGTCAGTTAAGTAGCAGAGGGTGTTGTTAATCAGTTTCAGCTGCTTTGGTATTAATGAAATTAACAACAGGTGCACTAGATGGGCAATGAGACGACCCCCAAAACAGGAATGGTTTTACAGGTGGAGGCCACTGACATTTTTTCCCCTACTCATCTTTTCTGGCTGTTCTTCACTAATTTTGCATTTGACTAATTTTGCATTTGGTCAGTGTCATTACTAGTACCATGAGGCGATATCTGGACTCTACAGAGGTTGCACAGGCAGTCCAACTCCTCCAGGATTGCACATCAATATGTGCCATTGCCAGAAGGTTTGCTGTGTCTCCCAGCACAGTCTCAAGAGCATGGAGGAGGTTCCAGGAGACAGGTAGTTACTCTAGGAGAGCTGGACAGGGCCGTAGAAGGTCCTTAACCCATCAGCAGGACCGGTATCTGCTCCTTTGTGCAAGGAGGAACAGGATGAGCACTGCCAGATCCCTACAAAATGACCTCCAAGAGGCCACTGGTGTGAATGTCTCTGTCCAAACAGTCAGAAATAGACTTCATGAGGGTGGCCTGAGGGCCCGACGTCCTCTAGTGAGCCCTGTGCTCACTGCCCGGTACCGTGGAGCTTGATTGGCATTTGCCATTGAACACCAGAATTGGCAGGTCCACCACTGGTGCCCTATGCTTTTTACAGATGAGAGCAGGTTCACCCTGAGCATGTGAAAGACGTGAAAGGGCCTGGAGAAGCCGTGGAGAACATCATGCTGCCTGTAAAATCGTTTAGCATGACCGGTTTGGTGGTGGGTCAGTGATGGTCTGGGGAGGCATATTCATGGAGGGACGTACAGACCTCTACAGGCTAGCCAGGTTGCACCTCAGACTGTCCAGGAGTTCAGTGATGCCCTGGTCCAGATCTGGGAGGAAATACCCCAAGACACCATCCGTCATCTCATTAGGAGCATGCCCTGAAGTTGGCATGCATACAAGCACGTGGGGGCCATACAAACTATTGAGTACCATTTTGAGTGGCTGCAATGAAATTTCAGCAAAATGGACTAGCCTGCCGCATCATTTTTTCACTTTGATTTTCAGGGTGTCTTTGAATTCAGTCCTCTGTAGGTTGATCATTTTCATTTCCATCAAACGATCCTAACACATCCATCCTTTCATTCCTAACACATTACTCAGTTCATATCAGTATAGATATCCAGCATGATATTTTTCCCCATTGAGATCTGATGTGTTTTCAGAGTTTTCCTTTAATTTTTTTGAGCAGTGTATGTTTATTTATATTTAATGTTATATGTAGGGCAGACCAGGCTGGTTGTCACATAGGGAAGCTGTCACACGGTCTATTTCTCAGTATTCTAATTGCATGAATGCATGGTTTCTTTGGTTTCTGTAACTGTGGTTTTGTTTGTTGATTACAAACACCTAGGTAAAGTAGGGCTATTTTTACCTAAAATAAACCTACACTGAGAAATATTTCTTGGTCCCTGAAGTAAAAAACAAAACTGACTATAGCATCAGGTTTCTCTCTATATAAAACTTCACAGAAAAACAGTCACAATTTTAACCGATTTAGTGACAAAAACCAAACAGATTTGCTGCAGTTTAGTCAAGACACCTTTATTTATATAGCGCTTCATAATACAGATTTTCAAAGCAGATTTACAGTGATAAACAGGAAAATGATGATCGATGATGCAAACAGAATTCAATTTCAAGTTTAAGTAATTCAAGTTATGTAATGAGTGCAGTTCAGCTACAAAGCAGTGGTGTCATGATCAAGCTCAGTACAGTTCTGATCTGATAGTATTAGTGCAAACAAATGCCTCATTTTCAATGCATATGGAAAAACCTAAATCTAACTTTTAAATGTAAATATTAAAGGGGACCTATAATGCCCCTTTTACAAGATGTAATATAAGTCTCTGGTGTCCCTAGAATGTGTCTGTGAAGTTTCAGCTCAAAAGTACCCCACAGATAATTTATTATAGCTTGTCAAATTTACCCCTATTTGGGTGTGAGCAAAAACATGCCATTTTTGTGTGTCCCTTTAAAGGGAAATGAGCTGCTGCTCCTTGCCAGCTATCCAAAAGAGGGCGGAGCTTTAACAGCTCACGCTTCAGTTGCTCAACAACAACAAAGCTGGAGAAGCTTACGCAGACAAATGACGATTGTCAGTAATGTTGTTCAGCCTTACATTGTTCAAACCAGAGTCGGACACTGATGGAGAGACAGGAATAAGTTACAACTTTTAGAATGCAACTGGACATTTCTCACTGAATGGTTGCTGTGGAGTTGATTCAACTCATTGACTAGCATGTGCTGTTATTAATCTTTTGTGCAAATCCAGCGTTGAATTGACCCTTGTTTGTGAAGCAGTCCGGCATAAAATGATGGCATG
This sequence comes from Elopichthys bambusa, assembly GCA_037101425.1. Lineage (NCBI taxonomy): Eukaryota > Metazoa > Chordata > Actinopteri > Cypriniformes > Xenocyprididae > Elopichthys > Elopichthys bambusa. The sequence goes on along the minus strand of CM074441.1, from coordinate 15,657,589 downwards.
GCAACAACACTCTACTACGACAACTCTTCCTCTTCTCTAACCGCTGACGTGACGTAAGGAACGCCGTTTCTGGGTCCAAGCCCCGGCTCATTTCACTTGAGAATGCCATCTCGACGGCCGTTTATGAGCGCTATTTATTCATATGAAACATTTAACATTTTAAAAAGTTAAACATTTAAAATACTTGCAGTCTACACAACAGTCTCTGTGCTCACAGCATCACAGACATTAATATTTTAACGATTTATAAGATGAATCACTGTCTGGCCATCTAGAATTTTGGTATGGAGATAAAGGTTATGATTATAATTTTTTGGTAGTATTACACCACATTGTGTGTGTATATTAGCACTGTTTGTTGTTTTCTTGTGGTATGAGATAGAGCGTTTGGACCCGGAAGTGCTGCCATGTGACGTCAGACTTAACAACCGAAAAGCAGCCCAACATGGCCTCTCCCCCTTTGTTGCGTGTTCTCGGGGGCAGGGTTTATGTAAATTTTAGGGTTAGTGATGTCACTAACCCGAGAAGAAACTCGTTGTAGTTCCTACCAGCCATTTGTTGTATTCCTTAAAGTGTTAGTTCACCCAAAAATAAAAATTATGTCATTAATTACTCACCCTCATGTCGTTCCACACCCGTAAGACCTTCGTTCATCTTCTGAACACGAAGCTTTAGAAATCTTTTGTTTCGAATCAGTGATTCAGAGCGTGTATCAGAGGCACGTGAACTATTGAAGTTTCAAAACACTTATGACGTAACAAAGCCTCGTTTACATGGGATTTTGGCGCTCTGAACCACTGATTTGAAACAAATGATTTGTAAAGCTTTGAAGCTTAATGAAGCAGTGTTTTGAAGTCGCCAGTCACTAGATATTGTGAAATAAAGTCGCTTTTGGCGCACAAAAAGTATTCTCGTTGTACCACTTTGGTCACATGAACTGTTTTAAATATGTTTTTAGTAGTGTGCTGGCGTTGAAGGGCCTCACTGAGCCATCGGATTTGATCAAAAATACCTTAATTTGTGTTCTGAAGATGAACGAAGGTCTTACGGGTGTGGAACGACAGTTTTCATTTTTTGGGTGAACTAAGCTTTTAAACAGCTAATTCGTTAAAAGAAAATATGTCCCTTTGCATTGAACTTTGAGTGTCGTAACTTTGCAGATGTTGTTCATACTCATAATCAACCACCCCTTTAAATCAATATACCATACATTTAAATGTTAATATTGCAAAAGATATTGCAAAAAAATATGAATCATAAATATGAAATGTAAACCCTCTTTGCTAAACATAGAAAACATGCAAATTAGAGAGAGAGAGAGAGAGATAGAGAGAGAGAGAGAGAGAGAGAGAGAGAGCGCGAGAGTCGGTGGGCGGAGTTTATTGTGAGTGTTGTGGAGACAGACACTCGGAGATGTAACAGGTGTTCAGCAGCTGCAGTTCACAAACACAGAGACGCTGCTCTGTTCGATTCGGAGCTGCTATTATCTTCCGATACTACAGCCGATTATCAATAATAACCGGAATAACCGCTGAAAGATTGGTGAGTGAAACTACGTGTGAATATACATGTCTTTCAGTAAAACGATCAGTTCGTACTTTGACTCGGCGTCATTGATGAGCCTGTAACTGCTTGAACTCATTATATTGTGTGTCATCAGGTGTTTTATTGTCAAAGAAAATGAATGACAGTGTCGCTGAATAGATCTTTTACATTGTTCAGATGCTTCTGGAAATGCAGTGAGAAAAAAAGTGTATGTCTGTTCAGTTTAAGTTGGTCTGTTATAGCTTTATTCCTACAGTGGACATATACACCACGTTTTTTGGACATTTTATATAGGCTACTGTAGGCCTATAATGGCAATAGTACTGTGACTTTTTTCAAGTATCCTACAAATTATTAAGTACCATGGTCTATATCAAAATACCACAGTTTTACTGTCTGATGCCGCCCTGCTACTAGATTTTATAGCCATTTTATAAGAACAGAACACTTTTCTGTTTGAGCAGCCAAAATGGGTTAAATCAATCCATGTTTGTGTTGTTTTAATTCAAAATGGTTGGGTGCAAGAGGTGTGACGTATGGCTGGTAAGAGGATTGTCTGACCGAACAGGTCATTTCCTTCTTTATACACATATAGTTAAGTGCTAGTGTGTGAGAGAGATCAGGATAAAGTGTTAAATTTCCTTTTTATTAGTGTCATTTGTTATGTCAAACATGACTTTTACTATTGCTCATATGGAGGGTTAGTGATTTGAATACATCTCTGACCCTTCAGAATCTGCATCACCACTGGCATGAATGATATCTCAAATTTTGTAACTTGCTGGGCCAGTAAGTAACCACCTAGCAACAACTCAAAATACCCTAGCAACCACCTAGCAATGCCATAGAATCATCTAGAACAGCAGGGTTCTAAAAACAACACCCTGTCAAGTCCACCACCTATAAAACCCCAGCATAGCACCACAAGCAAGTCATGGGTTTCAGTTCCCAAGGAAAGCACGAGCTGATAAAATGTATACCTTGAATGTAGTGTGGATTGCATTGGATGAAATAAACAAAACTACATTACATAAATCATACAGTAATATTAAAAAACAACTCAAATTTGGCAACACTTTTCTCTAGTAGTCTTGCCAATGAAGCATTTTATTAAATTGAATTTGGAGGGAGAGACACGGGAGTGCATGGAGTGATTCAGGGCAAGAATGAACAATAGTCCTGCTGCCACTAACGGCTCTCATTATTGTGTGCATTGTTTATTTATGTCTAAACAAAGCTTTGTGCCTCGACGAGCGTGAAGCACAGCCTCTCTCTGCTGCGTTGTGTTTTTACACCCTGTTGAGACGGTGCGTGAGAATGCTTTTACTCTGATTAATTAGTCGCCACAACTCAATCTCCTTCACTCCTTCACATTTTAAACACTTGTAGCCTCATGCACAGAAAACCAGTACCATTTCTATTACAATAGATTTGCCTTCAGACTCTTGTTAATATGTGTATTTACTGTTGAATATGGGACTGATATCTGTTTCAGTCATTTGACTGTTGGCCTGAGGACTGTTTAAAGTTGTGACGTAAGCAGTACTTTTTTCTTTTTTTATTTATTGCTTTATGGCACTTTTACTGTGTCATTTCTGCTATGACAGTTACTTAGCATGCTATATAGGCGAGGAAAATGTTTTACTGCTGAAGTTTACTGTGCCATAATGGCATATTTCTCGGTCAAAGGACAAAGATGATGTAATATTTACTTTACATTCCGTTTGAAAATTAACACTTTCAAAAGGATTTTTTTTGTTTGTTTTTTGTTTTTTCTATCAGGGAGTGTTTATAGTTTTTTTTTTTCTAATCTCACTATAGCATTTAGCATTTAAATCTCACTATAATGAGGAAATTGGCTTTATGTGAGACTGACATTCAGAAATGAGCATAGTACGGTAGCACTGTGTATTCTGGGTCGCAGTTAAGATGGCATGATCTTCTATTAGCTAATGAGAAGACAGGAGTTGCTGATCTAAACACTGTTTAACCTCATGACAATCTGTAAGTCTTCGTGTTCAAGTCTAGAAAGTTGCAATAAGGCTGCGCCCATGAAAAATTTCAGATAACAAACTGTTATCAGTGTCTCCTCTGTGATGAGGGTTTTAGTGCGTAAAAGCATATTTCATTAAAATGATATTTTATGAAGTTATACATTAGAAATACACATTAGAAATATATATGTGTGTGTGTGTGTGTGTGACCCTGGACCACAAAACCAGTCACAAGGGTCAATTTTTTTGAAATTGAGATTTATACATCATCTGAAAGCTGATTAAATAAGCTTTCCATTGATGTATGGTTAGGAAAGGACAAGATTGGCCGAGATACAACAATTGGAAAATCTGGAATCTGAGGGTGAAAAAAAATGAAAATATTGAGAAAATTACCTTTAAAGTTGTTCAAATGAAGTCCTTAGCATTATAATAATATAATTTTTTTTTTTTTTCATTTTTGCAGCCGCCTGTAATTGTGCTTTTAAAGGTCTGCCGTTCACAGACTGCTGTTTGATTTAATGGTTACATCAGTGAGTTAATCAGTGGGTATTTGCAATATTTGTCAGTCAAACAACAGTGTGTTTATAATGTTTCTTTATATTCTTTTGGCTGAGAATAGATTTGATTAGTCAGCGTCTGACATCTTTGGCTTATATTGTGTTTATATTATGTTTTCTTAGTGTATGATTGTGCGACCCACCATGCAAAACTCAATTTCGTTTGTTATCTCATCTGCATTGTGGATATCTTACATCCTATTTTATCATTCAGGAAATTATACCTTTGCTTACATAAAAGTGAATGACTATGAATCTTTCATCACTGACATTGTGTCCTAATAAGGTGTGATGCAAAGTGTGTGTGTGTGTGTGTATATATATATATATATATATATATATATATATATATATATATAATTTTTTTTTTTTTTTTTTTTTTTATTTATTTATTTATTTATTTTTTTGCTTAAGCTTCACAAAAGAAATTTAAGATCTCATGCAGTATTGCATATCAACTAAATTGATAATTTTTTATAGATGTATAGATATTTTTACCGCAAAGCAAGACATAAAGTAAGTACTAAGAAATGTCTTGTTTTGCTGTAAAACTAGGAATAAATGTCTGTTTTTAGTTTGATAGATCCGCGCTGCCAGGTTTCAGATGGGTAAAAGATTCATAGCTGCATTAAGGATGTTGGGTGAAGCAATAAAGAAGCTAATGCAACGCTTCCCGATTTGGCTACACATTCTGATGGGACACTTTCACTCAAGGACAGTCATCACCATGACAACAGCCAGTCAGGGCGAGGCTTAAGTGCAGGTATTCTCATTAGAGCTGTCCTCGACATCAGACTACTACAACACGAACCAAAGACCTCAAGGATGTCTCTCGCTAATCGTTAAACCTTGAAGGCCACAGATCATGTCTGCTTCTGTGATCTTGTTATTGATTGGTCTCTCCTGAATGATAACTTCACTGTGTGCTTATAGGTTGGTTGAAGAGTGTTAAATGAAAACAAGGTCAAGATGCTGTTCTGACTCAAGAAATAAAACCATATTAGTCATAAAGCCTTCCTTAAATGTCTTTGCTTCTGCTGTTTTGTTTTTGTTTATCAGTATCTGTCTTGTCACGATTGAACTTAAGCAGTGAGCGTTCTGGATCACATCTCTTCTGTTTTTACTATAATCCGCTGCCTTAATATCTGCTAACCGGTTTAGCTGCTTTGTGAGGGGAAGCTGCTCTTCTCGTGTGTCTGTCTGGAGATCAGAGACAGGTCAGACGCTATTCCCCAGTGAATTCCCCTTACAGATCAGACCGCCCAGTCTGAGACGAAGATGAACGATCCAGTCCATATCTCACTGGATTGGAGTCATGCTATTGTGGAGTATCTAAACAAGAAATGTAAATTTATCATTTAAATTAGGCACTGCAATATTCCATAAAAAAGAATTGCCAATTTTGATTTTCATGTTGACTTTAACTGGATAATTGTAGCAGGTTTTCTGACCCCAATGTGTAAACATTCATCTGTGATCTGTGTTTATGTGGAAAGGATGTGAGTTTTTAAGTGTGCTGGCAGCTCAGGGGCCCATGGGAGGCCCCTAGAGATTGTAGTTTATTTGTGTCACGAGTGCTCTTTGTCAAAGGTTTTTGAAGGGTCCTTTGTAAACAGGCCTCATTCTGTCAGGAAACACAGTAGAGGTGACCTGTGACTGGAGTAATATTAAGACGTTGACACAAGTCTTCACAGTCTCTCTTTGTCTTTTGCAGATCCCCTACACCTCTGATCCTGATCCACCTCCTCCAGTTCCTCTCCACCTGTCTGCTCCGGGCTGCTCCATGCAGGGGAGCGGCTGATCTATGGGCCGCTCTCCGGTGAGCCTGTCCAGACTGAAGCTGGGGAAGCTAAAGGTGGTGCGGCGGCAGCTGCTGCAGCGCTATGAGCACCAGCCGTTTGTCTCCTGTCTGGCTGGCCTGTATGGCTGCCAGTGGAGACGCTACCAGCGTGCCAAAGCCCAGCCGGGGGAATGCTGCTGTAGTCGGGTGAGAAAAGATGCTTGAAATCCCTCATACTGCTTTTACATTCCTTCTTATGCTTTGGCTGCAATGGTTTACATGCAGGTTTTGTTCCAAAACATAGTGTGCTGCCTACCTTGACAGCATGATTAGGCATCATAACACAGCATGATTCTGGGGTTGCTCAAAGATGAACAACAACATAATTCTGCTTTATAAGATTCATTATTTTGGTCATATTATAAGATTACAATTTTAGCAATTTCAGTATGCAGTGCGTTGAATTCACATTTATTTACAGTTTAGAGTGATCTGTTATCAGAGGTTATATATCAGAGGTATATAATAATATATATATATATATCCAACCACCCCTGTGACAGATTTGTTTCACACACAATACATATACTAATATACACACACACACACACACACACACACACACACACACACACACTACATATACTTTATGTAAGTGAGGATAGCAAAATAAAGTAAACAGTGACATATTATACCCAAAAATTCTTCATACAGTGGACTACCAGTAAAATTAATACAAAATTTGGGACCAAAAATTATTTAGACACTTTGACCTGACCATGTTTTGCTTTAGCCACGATGTACAGAACACCACTCAAAGATATAGAAGAAAATGAATAAAAACATTTTGGATCAATAAACCTTAAAATATATATATATATAACTGCAGAAAGGCCACACTGCAGATAGATTTGCATTTCTCATGTCTGCAAATCAAATTAAATCGGCTAAATTGACTGTGCGAGCAAGCTTTAATAATCAAAAATTAATTTACAGAATATATACCGTTCTAAAAAATAATTTAAAAAAATGAAAGTCATAATCAAGTCACAAGTGCAAAATGCCTGAAGTGCAGGGGAACATATATTCAAAACACAAGCCACAAATAGTTAAATTAGATAACCCAGAGTGAATAAATTAAAATGAAAGAAATTATTAAAATAACGAAAGTATAGCCAGAATTGTCAACTTTGTCTTTTTAACTGCAGAGACAATAAATGCTAAACTGGTCTTTTTAACTAAACATTCACAGCATCCAAAAATCAAATTAGAACCGTTTTGAAATCACTTGTACCCTACCTGATTGAGAGAGAAAAATCCAGTCTTTCACGTGATCTGCCTGTGTCCGTTTGAGTCTTTTCAAATAGCGCGCTAGTCAGCTCGTTAACGTTGGCCGGCAGAAGCGCGCCGCAGTGGTTGTCTTTGTTGAGTGGTAGGACATGAGCTGTTAGCACAACTTGCATCTTATGTTTTTTGGATCATCTTTTACCATTTCAAAGTGCATCCAATTCTACACTTTAGAAGATAACCCAGACATTGTTAAAGATGTAATCCCTGCCGCCAAGATGCTCCTCTGTCGGTCATGGATCATGGAAGTGAAACTTAAATCTGTCACGGGGTGGTTGGATTTATTCACGCACATTAAATATATTTATTAAAAGCTTTCTTTTCACATTTTTATTTACAGCTTTATTATAATAGGTTGTATATTAACCTATTGGGAGAGATCCGGTAGGTCTATGTAAAATCAGATATTGAGCACCCCCATATCTCGTTTCATAACACCTCTGCAGAGATTTGACTGTGAAATTGGTAGTCGAATCAGCATCGAATTGTCGACTATTCAGAGTCACCCCTAGTATATATATATGCATGTGTGTGTATGTATATATAGGCCCTATATAAACTATACATATACTATATACAAACTATACATATATATACATAGGCCTATATACATTCCCTGTAGGTTTCTCATTTGTACCAGGACTCACTTTTAACCATGTATTCATGTGTCCAAATTCACCACATAGTTCAAATACATTTACGTTTTACATTTATGAATTTTGGCAGATGCTTTTAACTTAAGCAACTTAGCGTACATTTAATCTGTTTAAGCATTCCCTGGAAATCAAACCCATGACTTTGGTTCTCTGTTCCTTTGCTTCCTTAAAAGCCCTGAAACTTTCTTCAGTAAATGTAAATGTAATGTTAATTTGATCTTGATAAGTTACCATTATATGCATCAAGAAAACAAACTGCAGTGCATGCTGGTATTGAGTACACCACATACTGTATATCAAGTATTTCCATTCACCAACATGTATTGTTCTCTCTCAAGGGGCTTGTTTCGTGAAGATCTGTGAATTTTTTCCCCTACTCATGCTGCTCAATAGAAAGCACTTATCAGTGCATCTTTCCTGTATGTGCTGATTAGTTTTCTTGAACATAGGGAGTACAGCTCTTCATCTGCTGATGGGCTGCTTTCTAAATCAAGCTGTTTTCTGTGCCGATAAACAAGCTCCCCTTGGCGTTGTACACAGAAGTAACTCATCTGACCTTTTAGGTGTGAGTTCAGAAGTTACAGTATGACTCAAAAAGCATCATTCATTGAGTCATTTAAAACCAGCCGGATGACTCACTCTATTATTGCTGCAAGCTGAGCCGGGCCGTCCTGTACAGCTCGAAAGCGACTATTTGAATTGCAAAGTTTGTGTTAGTCTCATGTGGTGATCTGTTTGATCTTCCTCTTGAATTTTCACACTGTTGAGTAACTGTGGTGTGGTGTGGGTGTTATCACGACTCATGATTGCTCTGTTTTGCAGTTGGAGTGTGGTAGTTTCGCTCTCCTCATCGTAACGTTTTTCCTGACCCTGATATTCCTATACTTTTGGAGTGAGGCGCAGAATGACTACAATGACTTTGACTGGTGAGTGTGTTGGGATGGACAGACAGATGGACTGACACACAATTAAACTGATCGTTCATTCAAAGAAAACCGTGCCATTTCTGTGTCCCTATAGGTTACTAATGAAATAATAAGATTTCTTGATTGATTTGATTATATTTTAATGGTTTGTAAAAAAAATGTATATATATTTTTTTATTTAAAGTAAAATGTTATGCATTCACTATAGTTTTTGTCTAAAATATATATATATATATATTTTTTTTATACATTTGTCCTTGCGCTTTTAATCCCTGTTTCATTTGATTCATTTAGCAAATGTTTTTATTCGGAGCAACTTCAGACAAGGTCACATTGATTTTGAAAAATAATAGTTTGATCTTTCTGACATTATATTTAAGGGATGAAACAGTCACCGCATAGTTCAAAGACATTTATATTTTACATAACATTTGGGAGTCCATTTGAACATTTGAAACATTTGAAAGTCCATAGATATCGCCGTCAGATTGTACTAATGTTCACACTTTTGCCAACAAGCAGATGCAATAAGACCTGTTTTCCTGTTTATCCATGTGACGTTTGGCAAAAAAGCTTATTGCTAACAGTTCTTAATCATTCCATTATGATTATACCTATTTAGCTTTCAAATGATATGGTTAAAAAAATAAAAATAAAAAAAAATAAAAAATAAATATATATATATCCTGAAATTTTTAGATACAATTGGCACCAATCTGTGAGAATGACGTGGAGGGATGGATTAATTGATTGATTTAAAGGTGCAGTGTGTACATTTTAACGGCATCTAAAGGTGAGGTTGCAAACTGCAACCAACGGCACTCACCCCTCCCTTCTGAAGTACATAGAGAAGCTACGGTGGCTGTCTGGCCGACACAAGACAGATGTCGTCTGAGACAGAAGAGATTAGCCAGTCAAGCAATGAGGTTTCTTCTTACTTCTAACAAAGAATGGTCTCTGCTTCTAATAAACCAGATGATGACTACTACTTCTTCTTCATGCGTATTCAACGTGACGGTGCAAGCTGCCTCTAAAAACACAAATGATTAAGAAGAAGAACAACAACATAGTGACGAAACGCGATCTGTAGAGCAGTTTGTCCGTTTAGGGCTGCTCTAGAAGCATGCCGACGCAAAATGGCGAATTAACTTGTAAGGGGACCCATTATTTATATATATATATATATATATATATATATATGGCTCATTCTAAGGTAATAAAAACAGTTCATTATGTAAGGTCTTTATACACCACTGAAAACATAGTTATGTATATTATATTGTATTTCTATCAATAGATCCTCCCAAATTTTACACATTGCACCTTAATTTTTTTTACTTAGAACAGATTTTTAGAAATAGATTTTTTCTTTTTTCTGCAGGTTTAACTTCGGGAACCTGGGATTTTGGTTTCCGTGGTCAGTGGTGTTGCTGGTGGTCGCTGCCGCCCTCTTCACCTACATCGCCCTCCTGCTGGTGAGAACACTGAACAACAACAAAGCGTTTCAGTCTCAGCTTGTCGTCATAATTAATGTTGTGATCTTGATGTTTGCAGGTCCTAGCGGTGTGCCTTCTCTCTGAAGGACAGAGGCTTTACCTCCACTGGAGCCACAAGGTGATCAAAGAAACAGTCTTTTCATCATTCACTCTGCTGTGGATGACGTCTCATCTTGCACATTTGTATTCATTCCATATCTGCGTTACCAGAGAAACGGCTTCATATGATTCAGATTGTGTTGAACCAACAGTGAAAAAAAGTTGTCAAACATTGCACTTTTAAGTGTAATTTTGGGGGCTGTTGTAATTAATAGAAGATTTATTTTATTCTCTCCTAACACAAATGTTGTTGTAGTGGTTTTGGGCTCCAACATTTGCCAAAATACCATTCAGAAACATTTTGCTGTGTTATAATGATTAAGGAAAAAACACTACTATCTTATTTTAGGATTATTTATTTGCTATTTTAATATTTATTACATTTATTTTATTTTATATAGTATTTGGCTTTCATTTATGTCTTAGTTGTATTTTTAGCTCTTTTCATTTAAGCTTCATCTACTATTTATTTTTTATTTTATTTCAGCTTTCAGTTAAACATTTTTTACTCATTTTAATTTTTTAATATTATTAAGTTTAGTTAACAATAAAAAACATTGTTCTCTCTCTCTCTCTAATTTTTTTTATCTAATCTATCTAATCTATCTCTCTATATATGTTTTTGTATTTTTTTTTTACTTTATACAGATTGGTATCCTGGTGACTCTGACCTTCTCTATCAGTGCCACAGCTGTGCTCTCTGACTTATGGAGCAAAGAATGGACGACACTGCTCCTTTCTTTTCAGGTAGGTCTCTTCTCCCAACACGGCAATTGTGACAGACAATCCGATCAGCTTTCCAATTGACATCAAGTATAATTCATGCAGTGCATTTATGTATTTCCATTTTTGTTGTGCAGGTCACAGCACCCTTTCTTCACCTGGGTGGAGTTTCACTGATGACACTTCTGTCCTGGCCAATAGCCTTACACTTCTTTCGCATGAACAAAAGAGGTACGTGATCCCGTTTGGTGCTGGCAACAAAAGAAAATGCATTGTGATTCTGGTCATATTCTATTTCAAGCAACACATCTTCTAGTTGTTTTTGCCAAAAAAAGATTCTGGGCTGAAAAATGGCCTCTGCGCCTGCTAGTCTCGAACCAGATACCACTAACATCAATGGGCCAGAGGATTTGATAGTATATATGACTGTCATCACCATGTAGTTAAAAAAAGCTGCTTGTTCTGGCTAAATTGATGCAACAAAACTAGATTTCTCCCATTATAATATTTCATTGTAATCACCCAGTGTTGCACAGCATGATGCGATGCCACAAGCATTTATTTAACATGGCACCCCATTCCTGTTTTGTTGTTGTGCTGCACATCAACTCAAGCCACTTTCATTTCCCCATCCATATATTTAAAGGTGCTGCAAGTAATTTCAGACATCTTTAAAGTATGGAGCCTCACACATGATATGCGGGAAGAATATTAAACAAATTAACAAATTGTTCCTATGACTTACTAATACGTCAGCATGTTTTACTAATTTGTTCTCTCGTTTTAAGTAAATTGTGCACACAATATAATAATTTGTTCGCTTGTTTTATTAAATCGTGTACACAATATAATAATTATTTCTCTTTTTTTTTTTAGTTAATAAAAATTAATTAAAAATGAGGAAATATATTAGTACAACGTAACCGCAGTTTACTAAATTGAGGGAACAAATGATTATATAGTGTGCATGATTTAGTAAAACGAGGGAACGATTTATTATAAAACGAAGGAACAAATTAGTAAATATTGGCCAAGATTTACTAAAACGAGAGAACAAATTCTTATATATAATGATATATATATTTTTGTCTGCATGTCATGTGCAGGGCTGTGTATTAAAGCATTCCTGATTTACTAAAAAGTGCTAATTTAATGTTATTTTAGTATTATTTTTATACTATTATAGGCCTATTATTTATTAATTGTTTGAATTAGCTTTCATGTTTTTAGTTTTATTTTTAATTTGAGTAAAAATCTAAAAAAAATTCATAGAAAAACAAAAGATACTGGATATTTTGTGGAAGGACAATATCTGTTAAGTTTAAGGACATTTTCATTTAACCCTAAAACGCAATGCAATGTGTAATTCTAAATACAGGAATAACACCTAGAATTCTTTTGGAAAATGAATACAGTACATGGGGCCCTATTTTTACAGACTTTTCTTAGTGTAGTAATTTCAGTAATTCAACTTATTTTATTTCAGTTAGTTACCAAGAAAACATTTATAGTGATTGTTTTAAGTTTTTGAAGTTAAGTTTTTTTTTTATGTAATATTTGTTTTATTTCATTTTAATTAACAAAACTTATTAATAGTTTTAGTTTAATTTAGATAACAACACTGGGTAGAACAGACATTTTATTTATGTAAAATAATTTGTAAACAAAAACCATGATGTCTATGTAGGTATATGGGCAAGTTATATATTACCATAGTCAATTACATCATTTCTGCTCTCAAGTCAATGGAAATTGCGTCACTGACTCAAATCCATTCAATATCTGTTATTAACTTAGCTGTTGCATCTGTCCTTCCTTTTCATTGTGCTGTTAGACTCTAAGAGCTTGTCCTCAAAGCATTGCCTTTATCTTTTCTCCTGCTCTGTCCTCTCTCTCTGCATCTGGCTGATGTTCATGCTGAGTCATGTCTGCGGCTCTCTCGCAGCTTTACTGAAGGCATGACGAACGAGGCAGAAAGACAAATGCAGGACAGAGGCTAAGCTCACACCAGCTGTGTGACACTTGCCTCCATCCAGAGACCGTCCCTTTGTCCCAACATCCCTCTCTCACAAAGACGACATCTCTCTCTTCTTGAGATGAGCTGTGCCAGTGTAGAGGTGACATAAACTCTCATTACAAGCGACCCAGCGAGTGCTGCAGTAACTGATTGGACCCTGTAATTCCAGTGTTTATTCAGGCTGCTAAATGATTGTAGTGGTATTGGCTGGGATGATGTTTTTTTTTTATTTTATTTTTTTTTCTAATTGGCAATGAAGAGGGTGGCTTTGTGGATTTGGACATGATGGGGAATATGTTGATGCGATTTTGATAAGAAGTTACAATCAACAGAAAATGTTATGAATCTGCCTAAAAGTGCAGTAAGCGATTTCTGAGAAATGCTGTGAGCAAGAGGGAGATTTGAAGAAAGACTGTAGAAAGAGAGATGGCTGAGAGACATTAGAAAAGAGAAAAGGTAGGAAGGAAAGAGCTTTAGGACCTCTAACTTCCTAGTGCTGGAGAGGCTGGAAAGGTGTAAAATGTTCTGTCCGCTAGAGGCCTATTCAAAACAAAGGCGTAGCTTGATGACGCCAAGTTTGAGCGCAGAATCTTGGGACATGGTCTTCACCTCACAGCCGGTGGAAAGTAATTGGGATAGGGCTCGGGCAGAAATCATGTTCATGGATGCGATTATTAACGTTACTGTAGTATGAAGCAGAACAGGACCGAGTGTTGTGGGAGCGGAATGAGGCTGTTGGAGCGATTTGCGCAACACACGTCTCACGAGCAGCGGTACTTTTATTATGCCACACAGGCGCCGGCGCTGCTTCCGCTTTTCCGGTCATGAGTATGAGGTAACACATCGCTGTATATCATATTAGATATATTTGAGTGTGTTGAAAATTATGTTATAAAGTTACTCTGTGCGTTCGCTCGGTGGCTGCTGTGAGACACTTGTTGCACACTGGAGTAAGCTAGATCGATTTTTAGAAATAGCCTATAAATGCTGGATGGCTTGTGTTAATAAATGGCATGGAATTAATTTTAAAACGTATTGTATGATGGAGAAAATGCTGTACTATTACTAAAAATAAAGCTGCATCTGATTATGCTATGTTAGCCACTTGACAAAATAGTGTTTTTCTCTGAGGCATGGTAAAGCATGGTACTCGCAAAAAAAACAAAAAAGAAAATTAGATTTAAACAGTAAGACTAAACGTGTTGAGCTATATAACAATACTTAGTTTTCTGTCTATAAATATATCAAAATAGTTGTTCCCTTGTCTATTAAAACATGTAATATATTAAAGCGTCTTTGGTGTTTCCATGGTTTCTACTAAATAAAACCGAGGATAACGTGTGTATGACGCAATTGACAGGCGACTCCTCACATGTCCTGGAGCCTTGGTTAAAATTGCAATTTTCTCAAGATTTACAAAGAGTTGGAAACATTTGGGATATTGTAAGTACTCAAGTGAACAAAATATATAACACTGGCCTAGTGGTTTTATTGTAGGCCATTCAATTAGGGTTATGAGCTAAAATTTAAATGAAACTGTTGGCACCGCTAGAGGGTTTAAGACGCTGACCCCAAAATTGTCACCTGGAATATAGAGACCATCCCTAATCAGTGTACAAAACAGTTGTATGGGGTGCCGTAGTCTCCCACCTGAAGATGAAGTATAAGTATCCTTGATTAAGCCCCTAATAACTATAATTCGATTTATCATGTATTTGTGCAAAATGTTTTTGTAACAGTGGGATTTGTCTTTTATTCATTAGGTTTTTGCATATATTAATTAAGGTATCTTGTTTGTGTTTTTCAGTGAGGCAGGTGGCTATCCTCAGCTTATACTTGGCGGTTCTTTTCACCCTGTATCTGGTGCCGTTGGGCATGTATTCCCCCTGCATCAAAGAGGAGGGCACGCTGGGGCCAGCGCCCACCCTCATCGGGCATAGAGGAGCACCCATGGTGTGTTATTTTCACCTCCCGATATTTTAAGATCCCTGTTGTGAAATACTGAAAGAACGCATGTGGATTTTGTGTGGGTTTAAGTCAGCATGCCATTTAAAATCAATGTCTGTTAGTCTTCACTTTCAAAACTCACCTGGACTTAGATTTTAATTCTGATTCTAACTTAAATTTCTTTCTTTTGAATCATTATGTTTGACCATTAATGGAAGTATTAAACATTTAAATACTATTATAATGGTTAAGTTTGGGTTTGACATTAATTCTTTTCAAACAGCTTGCACCAGAAAATACACAGATGTCCTTTGAGAAGGCTGTAGAAGCAGGAGGAGAGGGACTGGAGACGGACGTCACAATCAGGTAAGCATTCCTACTTACTGTATGATGTATACTGCAATGATTCAAGCCAAATGCTTGGCTTTAAGACATGATTGTGATATCTAACACTTCTATTACTCTAAATCATGCAGCATTATAAGAAACCTCATTTATTTCTAAGGCAGCATCTTTCACCGAGAATGCAATCTGCAAACTTTACGAATGGCAATTCTAAATATACTTACAGTAGATTTAAATCTGTTGATATAGCAGATCGATAAACAACGGTTAAAAACTAAATATAAAAATTGGCTGTGTTGTCCAATATTTGTGTATGTGATTTTATGCTTATTAGAGTATTGTATTATTAATTATGAGGTTTAATTTTAGGTTATGGTACTGCTTATGTAGACAGCAGAGCTAATGTTGATGGTACATAAATGCCCAGCAACTTCCTTTCAAATTCATTCTCCACTTTTAGCTCATGTCTATGACATTTCTGTGATCTGCTGCTTCAAAAACATGAACAAACCATCAATGGGCCATTCATTCACAAGGTCATTTCCTCTGGACAAAGGTCTGCTCTAGCCAAGAGGAGTATAAATAGAGATCTGATGCTAACTGCTCCTGGATGAGTCACTGCTCTCAGGTTAAGGTGATTAGCTGAACACTAATCCTGTTAGCACTGTCATCTTTACTGCATGAGCTGCAGGAAGCTCCCTAGGAAGCATGAGGGCCAATGTATATGAGAGCGCGTGTTGTCTATTTGCAGCTTACATTACGCAGGTTTGATGACTCGACACTGTCAGTCATGTATTTATCAGCTATATCTGACACACGTGGTGATCGCACATGTTTAGGAAAACCTTACTGTATCTGGAGCAGCTTCTTTAGCTTTACGTTGAAAATGGGCTGTTTTAATATGTGAAAACAATTTATTTTGTGCAGTCAATGTTGAGAACCTAGTGGAGCACAAGCAGAAAAAAGAAACAATTAACTCAAAAATGGTTTTCACACATTGCTTGGCATTTTATGAATAGGACCCACTGATTCTATCATAGATTATTTGTGATAACAAACCCTGACCCCATTCACAAATACATGTCAGGTATGGATTGAAATTGGGTTAATCTGGCTAACAGCATTAGCAAATGCCTTACTTTGTGTTTGACCAACTTATCATTTGGAAAGTAACAGATTTAGGTTGCTAGGTCAACCAGGTGAATATTTTCCAACAGTCCTGCCTGGATGAAATGCATCATGAAGTACAAACAAGTTTTCTATATAGTGAGATGGTATAGCTGTGCAGTTTTTGTTTAGCATTAGAGCCGGGATCAAATCCATATCTTTTTTGTGAAGGTGATTTCTTCCACAGCATTTTAGACACCTTTTTTATCTACAGTAATAATGGACAAATAAAAATAATTCTATTTTTCAGGCCTAATACCTTCAATACAAAATACGTATGATTATACAAATCAGTGTTATTATTGTTAACTAAAACCAAACTAAAACTAATTAAAAAAATTGTTTGTGTTAGTTGAAATAAAATATAAAAATTAACATTTAAATTTAAAACTTAATTGAAAATTAAAAATGTTGACTTGGCAACTAACTAAAATAAAATAAGTTGTAGTACTAAAATTACTCAAACTAAAACTGAAATAAAGATGAATATAAATATTTAAAAAAAAAAAAAAACTAATAAAAATGACAAGCACATAACAAAATGACTAAAACTTAAACTAAAATGACAATAAAAACTAAATACCAAAATAAAAGCTAATTTAAAAATGTATAATAAATGCACCAGAGGCAAGTTGAACTGAACCCATGTGCAGATTGATTTAACAAAACTTGATCAAAACAAATGCAAAATAAACTTGACTTGACTAGTACCATGAAATAAACTTGAGCAAACAAACTCACCAACAGTGGTCACACTAAGAAAGCTAGAATACGAAGGCTAAATGCTGCGTTCACACCATGTCATAATGGACTACTTGCACTCAGCATCGTGACGCACATCCGGTTTGATACATTACGGCTCAGTTGTTTCCGGTTATATCTATTTTCAATGCGCTGTTATCATATAGCTAACTAAACGCCTCTTTAAAATGAGTCATCGGGATGATTTTAAATTCCAGACATATTCAGAGACAGGAGAAGAGAGATTCTGATGATTACTGTGCACAAACCTTTCCAAACTGACCGCTGATTCTTTCACCACAGGGTGTCAGCGCTCTACTAGTGATTGCGACGCTGCAGTGTGAGACGCGATGAATAAGATCAGAATGAACATATTATAATTTAATTTTAGTCACTGAGTCAATCCACGAAACTGGTACGATTTGGACTTACACATTTTTAGATTTTTTTTTTACCAAAATGTATTACTTTTCTGAACACCCCACAACATTTATGACATATTTAACTTCCAGAAAAACATATTTTCCCATTTCAGGCATCAAATCTCTATTATTATTGGTCATTATTTTAAGTTATGGACACTATGGGAGCTCTCTGAATATTACTATAAAATGTATTTGTGATAAAATCAACATTTTCCTATTAATCAGACGTCCCTCACACTAATTCAGTAATTGCAAATATAAAAGTTACATAAAATTTCACACTTTTGCTATACTAAAGCCTGAATTGGGCACTTTTTGTGACCGCAACCTCATCATTTTTTTATCAAAGGCTTAACTTCAGAATTTGAACTAAAATCATTATTATTCTTATGATTGCTCTGAACATTTCAGACAGAATTCAAATAACTTTAAATTACTTTTTCATAAACTTAACAAAAAAAAATAATTTTTTTTTTTTTTTTTTTTTTTTTTAGGTGTGATGGGGTTGTGATTTTTTTTTTTTTTTTTTTTTTGCCCAAATTGGCCACTGCTCTAAATCTAGTGAATAAATGGAGTCGTTAAGCTTGACAAACACAATTTCACAACATAATTTAGTTATAATTATTAAAGAATGTGGTAACTTGCCTGTGTCTGCTCACAATGTTGTTCAAAAGACTTCTATGATGTCACTTCCTATTAATGATGTCACATAAGTATCAGTTCATTATTTTTATAGGGGGAGAATGGTTTGTGTAACGGGGTTGAGGGGTTACTGAGGCACGGAACTAAATGATGTGATTTTAATGAATAATCATGAATTTACTTGGAAAAAAAACATTACCAGCAAAAAAAGCAAAGATGGATATTTATGGGAATGGGATATGAATAATAAAATGAGGAAAAAAGTCCATTCATTTTGCCAAGTACACTTTCATAGAAGGCTTTGAGGGACATGACAAAATAGGTGGTGTTAACTGAAAAAAACAAAATAATTTCTAATATGAAGATAAAATGTGTCATGTTTTTAAACATTATTAAAGGAGACATTTCAATTAATACAAAAAGCTTTTAAAAATATATTTTGGTGACCCAATAGATAAAATACACTGAAAAAGGCCAGAGGGACTCAAATCGTACCGGTTTCGTGGAATGACTCCACTATTCTGTGCCATTTTTTTTTTTTTACTGACAATCATTTGTATGTAATTCACACATTTATGCCAAAAATCCTAATATTCAAAGTAGTTGCACTGTCATTGCATTATTCTTTAAGGTTAAATATTTAACATCATTCATTCAACTATTTCAAACACTGGAATAAAAGAGCACCAAGGCAAACAATACTGCTCGTACGAAAATTAACCATAGTTACTACACTCTTACTATAGTAAAACCATGGTTCGCCTTCATAAGTATTTGATTAATTATAACTATCATATGAAAGGTTGTACTGCTGTTTATTCGTCAGCTTGGTTTGTTTGTGCATGTCTTGTATGCTCTTCTGCTCGTTTACAGTCAGAAAGCGGCTAGCGTGCGATGCTAACAGTGCTAGCGGACTTACAGTGATTGTCATTCTGAGGGAATCAGCAATGCTTGACAGTTTTAACTTGTTTTTGTTTGCAGTGCAATTGTAACTGTAATGTAAAATAGTCTAGCCATCATGATAATGCATTTTCACGCATAGTTACTACACTTACTATAGTTAAACCATGCGCTTTCTTAAGGGTATTTATCAGTCAAGGTAGGAAATATGATGACTAAGAGAGAAAACACTGCTAATGAGAAGACGAGCACTTGACGGCGGCAGGTTAAATATATTTATTTATTATTCAGAATGCGCATTTGGAAGCGAAATATATTAATAAACATTTCGGCAGGTTGAAGGTAATTAATGTTAATGCAGAGAATGATTAATTGTTTAAAAAACATTTGGCAGCCCTAAAATGTAGTAATAATGTGTGTTTTCACGAGAAGCTCTTTGTATATAAGTGCGCTGAACGCTGACCGGAAACGCTCGAGTTGTAATAGAGGGTATGCACGTGATGTCCCGTCGACCATTACGACTGCGGTTACGCCTACTGAGTGGCAAAAGACTGAGTGGCAGCATTGGTTTTCAGCGTGAATGCCGCGAAAAACACTCGAAACACATCCAAAACGGGAAAGAGCTTTGCGACTGACTGTACAAATAGCTTTGACACAAAATCTGAGGTATATTTTTATACACTGCTGAAAGCTACAGAAAAAAGAAGCAAATAGGTCGCTGCAATTCACAGAAACAGCTGGACTCCAGGCAAAGAAACATGTTTTGCAGTTATCAAATGTGTCAAATGTTGGATTTTGGGATAAAATCATACCCTATATATTGTATTGTTATATATTGTGTTGACAACTCATCAATTTAATATTTACCATCTTATATTCTGCATAATTGGGTGTTTTTAAATAAACACTGACAAAAACTATACAAGTTTTAGGGCTGGATGATATGACGAAATATATAACATTGATATAAGTGATCTCTCTGATTTAGACCTACCTATATTGTAGTTATAAAAAGTGTTCACAGGTCAATTTTATGTATTCTGTGTTTTATATATATGCTTTATGTATTTCCCCGGCGTCGAAATCAGGCACATATAAATGTCAGGAAACACTATTCCTGGCTGTATGCCAATATCCACGGATTAGGTTTTTTTGACATGTCATAAGGAACACTTTCGAGCCCAACCTTTAGTGTAATCATTTGTTTTACCTGCGGTTTCGCAGTTTCCCTTATTAAATCCAGTCATGCAGCAGGTTCTTTTGCCACTCAGTCCAGCTGAGGGAGCGCATTACGGTGGGAAAGTCGTCTATGCATACTCTCTATAAGTAGAACGCGGCAGTAGTTGTGCAAGTAGTCCATTGCTGTAATTACCAGATGCGTTTCTATGGCAATACTACCAACCCCAAAATCAGTCTGCAGCGGTCAGGTGGTACAAGTCGGAGCTAGAAAACATAAACAAAACCAAAAACAGACATGACAAAATGAATACCGTAATGATATTTAAATAATACTAAAATAATAACACAATTAAAAAAATATATTACTTTGCGTTATGTTTGTTTGCTTTGGTTTTAATAATTACTATAAAATCAACATTTTTTTGGTGATATCTATCACCATAGATATCAGATTAAACAGCGTGGAAACCAGGAGAAACATTGTACTATGAATGAACAAGTTATAAAAGGCTTTTCAGTCCACAAATCACCAACATTCACCATGGATTTAGTGTAGTAACGCTAACTGTAACCATGGTATTGTGGCAGAAATAATCAAATGTTTTTACATTATTCGCTTCAGGGTTCATACAAGCATTTTTTTCAAGGACTTTCAAGTGCTTCACACTCTTTCCATCACTTCGATGCTCTAAATATTATCCCATTTAAATGTTATTTTTAATTGTGATGGCTGAAATTAAGGTTTTTACATGTTACTGTTGTTAATAAAAGTTAATTTTATTTTAACTCAAGCTCATTGTATTACGGTCAAATATGCATTTCCAAAAAAAATAAACATAGTATTATTAGTTACTGCACTTATTATAATTTGGAAGAAAAAAACTAATTCTCTAAAACAAACTAAAGTGGATTTCACAGAATGCAAAAACAGCTGCCATCCCATTTGAGCATGCTAAAATTCACTCAATATTCTTCTCTGCAGTTATGATGGCGTCCCGTTCCTGATGCATGACAGCACCCTGAGGAGGACAACCAACGTACATGAAGTGTTTCCCAACCGGACGGACGTCCCGGCAGCCATGTTCACCTGGGCAGAGCTGGAGATGCTCAGCGCTGGATCCTGGTTTCTTCGGGTAATGATCCAATGTTCCTGCTCATGAACCAACAGTCTTATGAATATATTGATGGCTATGTGAATAATGCTACACTAGCTTACTGTATACTATACTGCTAGTATGCTGTATACTGCCTACTCTCCAGGGGTGGATCTAAAAAATTATTTCTAGGACTGTGAGGGGTGGCAACACCAAAGCAAGCAAGCATTCAGTCATCTATATTTAATCTATACTGTATCATATATATACTACATCTATACTATAATTAAAAAACAAAATACAGATGCAAACAACAATCATTGTGGTCCAAGCACAAATGTTCCAATGTGAATGATTAGTGATTCAATTGAAATGTATCTTATGATGTGGTTTTTTTTCCTGCAAGGTCCATCTTTAATCTTCACTGAAAATTAGGGTTTGATCATATTTGTTGTGTACGTGTGGACTCGTATTCAACACTGACATTTAGATGAATCGTGTCATAGGATGTCACAGGATAATTTCAAATGAATGTGAAGATATCATTTGCAGCTCAAAACCTTGTTTATCTGAAGCAGAGCTCCAGACTGCGACCTTTTTTTCTAGCCGGTGCGACTAAATTTAGTTAGAGGTCGCACTGGTGCCACCACCACGTTGCCCAAATGATAAGAACATTTCTGTTTCATATGAAAAACATCAAACGACAAACAAAACGAAAGCGGAATGAAACGCCGCTTCTTGTTTGAGCTGTGCAGCATGGACAGTTTATCGGCTCGGACCAGTGTTAGACAGCTCAGGTAATGGGTTTACTTGTGGGCTGGGAGATCCAGTGAGAAAGCGTTTCAATTCGCCACAGTATTAATAACATCCCTATGAGATCTAGTGAGAAGCATTCAAATTCAGTGCATAATTCTCTATAAACCATAGATATCAGATTAAACAGCGTGGAAACCAGGAGAAACATTGTACTATGAATGAACAAGTTATAGAAGGCTTTTCAGTTCACAAATCACCAACATTCACCATGGATTTAGTGTAGTAACGCTAACTGTAACCATGGTATTGTGGCAGAAATAGTCAAATGTTTTTACATTATTCGCTTCAGGGTTCATACAAGCATTTTTTTTCAAGGACTTTCAAGAGCTTCACACTCTTTCCATCACTTCGATGCTCTAAATATTATCCCATTTAAATGTTATTTTTAATTGTGATGGCCGAAAAAAAAAAAATTAAGGTTTTTACATGTTACTGTTGTTAATAAAAGTTAATTTTATTTTAACTTAAGCTCATTGTATTACGGTCAAATGTGCATTTCCAAAAAAATAAACATAGTATTATTAGTTACTGCACTTATAAATGCCTGCTTGGACCCCTAATAACAAAATATCAATACCCAGGGCACCAAGACACTATTAAACCCTTCAACACATTCTAAATTATGAGATTGTAAGAGCAGTTCTATCATTACTACATAGAGAAGTTGTTTTATTAATATTATGTGGCCTACTTGGATGATATATAAATCACAAGTTAGTAGATGCACATTAGTGCATCAAATCTAAGGGCAACAAAAACCTTCTATTTTAAAGATCAAACTTGTCAAGCCAACATAAAGTTTGTCTCTCAAAAATTTGAATCTATTTAATGAAGATTAGATTGTTAGCTAACTCTGCTATTAGTTTCTGTGATTGGGATCTGCCTAACTATTAGTTTCATTTTATTTTCTCGATGATAAAAGACGCAATCCCCTCTAATTTTCCGAATCACGAACAACTGGACAACAGCCCATTTGTGTTACACTGGTTGTGCTGTATGTTTTTGACTTACCAAAAAGAACTGGTTCATAAGAGTCATCTGTTAGTGAAGTTGAGTACATAGCACATGATGTATTTTCTTATGTCATCACATTAAAGCGCAGCTGCTAAAAACTGTACAAGAAACTGCTCACGTTTATATTTAATACTGGGATAAATAATCTGGAGTGGCAGATGGGGTGGCAATGCTTTTTCTTAAGCTAGTAGTTGCTTCATGTGGCATCCAGTTACCTTTTTGGAATATATAACTATGGCTATTTTGCATTTTGTAATTTTTAATAAAAAATAATATCTATAATAAAAATAATATCTAATTTAAAATAATAGTAATGTAATATAAATATATAAATATTTGTTTTTGTTTTGTTCTGTTTTTGTTTTGTGGTCAAGGTTTTTTTTTTTGTTTTTTTTTGTAGTTTTATTTTAGAGGAGTGACACTGTAATTGATTTTATTTGTTTTACTTTTTACAAAGCTGGATATCATATGTTTTTTTCCAGACACATTATTCTTTCAGGATAATTATAGATAACAAAATCCATTTAATCAGAGAACACACCGAATGCATTTGTGTTTTTAGAGAAATCACTGGTCAAAACAGGTTAAAAACCAATAGAAACCATTTATAGTTTATAAAACTCCATCCTACTATAACAAAAATGATAATGCAGTGCACATCCATATATGCTTTGGTTCTTGGCCCCTTAATTAAACTCAGAATCCTTCTTAAATCCCTGTGTGGAATCAATTGGGATTAAAGGATTCTGGCTGGAATTAGGCTTTGCCAGGAGGTGCCGTGTGGGCGTCACTGTTCCAACCTGAAAGACATATGATTGCTGCCTATGCTAAACCTCACCCAGTTTAAAGTTCAATAGAAGGGAGTTATTCATGACTTTGATCAAGTAAAATGCTTGTGGATTGTAGTTTAAGGTGTATCATGCACCATCTTGGAGCTCCTAATATGTTGGATCTTATAATGGATCTAAAAAACTGTTGTCTGACTGCATGCCTTATTAATTAACTCAAGTTAACCAATCTTCTCCTCTTTCTCGATCTCCTCTTAGAGGGATCCTTTTGATACAGCTTCCTCTCTTGATCTAAATGAGAGGGATCAGGTCCAGAACCAGACAGTACCAACACTGAAAGAGTTCCTGAATCTGGCCGCTCAGCATGAGAGACTGGTGATTTTTGACCTCAGACGTCCGCCCCGAGGCCACCCATACAGGGACACATGGATTACTCGCACCCTGGAGGTCATACACAACGAGTCCTTCATTAACTCTAGTCAGGTAGTTCATGAACCCTGAATTCTATGGATGCTGACTTTTTCCTTCTAACCTTAAACAGTGGCATTATAATGTCATGTCATGTAACCTCATGGCATTTCGTGTTTCCATTTTTAAACAGTTCTATAAAAAATGGAAAAAAAGAGCTGAATAATGCCTAATGATGTATTATATAATGTTTTTTCTGGCTTGTTTTTTGGTAGGTGCTGTGGCTGCCAGCTGATCAGAGGAGTCTGGTACAGGAGCTGGATCCAGAGCTGCAGCAGACGTCTGGAGATCATGCGTCTATAGAGGAGCTGCAGGAGGAACATATAGTCAGACTCAACCTCCATTACAGCTACATGTCACAGGAACAGATCAGGTATGTCAGGTTGCGTCTTGGTTTATTGCAGGTAATTGCTGCCTCTGGTGAAGAAATGTTTTATGTGACAGATTTCAGTCACATAATTTTGTTTTCGGTAGTACTTTATTTTTATTATATATATATATATATATATATATATATATATATATATATATATATATATATATATATATATATATATATATATATATATATATATATATATATATATATATATATATATATATATATATATATATATATATATATATATAATTCATAAAATAACCATTAAATATATAGTTCTCCCAAAAATTTAAATTCAGTCATTTACTAACCCTCGTGGCTGCTGAAGCCTAAATGTTTGTGTAATAAATCTTATGTTGAATCATCTTCTGGTGCATTGCAAAGAAAAGCTTTACAATTAAAGTCTGAAACTTCATAATGCGGCCCGCTATCCTGAACCTCTCCTGAATGTGTTTCTGATTTCAGAAAGTACGCCTCTGTGAACATCAGCACTAACCTGTATGTGATCAGTCAGCCGTGGTTATATTCACTGGCATGGTGCGCTGGCGTTCATTCGGTCACTACAAACGCCCTGCACATCCTCAAGAAACTGCAGCGCCCCCTGTTCCTCATGGTGAGTTGAGCCTAGCATTGTCTTCTGAATCAGAGTTTAATATTTGTGATATCAATGACGATTCTTTTCCTCACAAATCCTCACGCAGACTCCAGATGAATACGGTTTGATGTGGATCCTGACAGATATTGTCTCTGCTTTCTTCATCACAGCTATTTTCATATTCCACTGGTGAGTTCTGCTTCAACTGACCAGCCATTCACCTGCTGTTTAGTTTCAAACCTAATCAAACATACATGTTCAAGTATTTGTAACCTGGTAACTGTCAGTGTCATGGTATTGGTACAATTGGCACGCTTTTTTATTGCCTTTCCCCTCGTCACATATTTTAGTAATCATCATAAATTAGGTGTCACTTAAACACTCAAAATTCATCCTGTGAAAACTGTTTAGAAGTCAGATTGAAATTGAAATGGTGCAACCTTGGAAACAGTACTTTAAAACCTTTCAGCATGCTCAATTTTTGTGGTATCCGCTTTAAATTTGGAACACAACTTGCTAGGTATGTTGCTTTGTTTTCCAAACAACTTTAGAGTACAAATTATTTTGTAAAATATATATTTTGGATTAAAACATTTAGTTTAGCTCAGTTGTTTAGTTGCTTTTTTACAGTGACATTAAACTTCTTGAACTTTTTTACACTTTCATTTTTTTTTTTTTTTTCATTTCTGAAATAATTTGTGATAATCGTTAAAGAGTGTCTTCTTTAAAAAGAGGCCAACCATAGGTTTGTATTCTGAAGCATTCATGAATTACAACCATTTCAGTTCAAATGTGTCATGTCTGTCAACAGATTAAAAATCTTCCAGATCAAATTGGCATAAAATCTATCTAATATCTTACAAATAGCATGCAAAATTAGAATTGCATCAATTGCAGTATGTCCCAGGTGCCTGGATGGTAGTGGTTAAACAGATCATTGTTGATCCATGATCCATACAGACCAAGCCCCACGGTTCGGGACGCATGTGATTCGCGGATCAATTGCAAGTTTAACCGCAATAAAGGTTATCATTTGCACGTGTTTTGTCTTGCTAGCTTACACATTAAGTAGATATAAAACCATTCCAGCACTAGAAGGGGCAAAAGAGGATTTAATTCGGTATCGCACACCACGCTTTTATCGGTGCGCACAGACGCACATACATACAAGGCTAACATGCACACAGAGAGAGAGAGCGAGAGAGAGGGGCATTTCAGATAGCTCGCAATCTCCAAATTGATTTCTCTTTTGCGTCTTCAATGCACTTGGATGGACACATACACGCATTATGTCAGTCAAAATACCCCTCTCGGTAAGTATTTTCGTAAACGCCTTTGGTTATGTCTTAATTGAACGAGGTGAGAATTCGGTTGTGTATCTATGGGATGTGTGTTGGCATGGGGTCTTACTCTTAAAGTGACAGAAACCTATAAATACCTGCTGTTGTCTGTCATGTAAATCAAACAACAAAATACAGCTTTACAAAGATTAATTTATATTAAATTTATACAGTGAACAGTGTCATTTTACATTTCATTATTACATTTCTGTACACGAAAATTAATACTACCGTTGGACCTTTATACTTTATTTGTAACTTCATGTTGTATTTATCTATGCTTGTAATTGGTGTACAGTATTTGTTCTTTTTACAGTCTGTTCACTTGCCTTTAATAATGTATTAGTTAGGCTAGTAGTTCCTGCTGTGGTATCAGAGTAGTTAAAGTGGGCTAAGTAATAAATGCAAAGTTACCCCCCACCCCCGAATTTTTTATTTTTTGGTGCTGATCTGAAAAATGATCTGATCCGTGACTTAATAACCATGATATGATCTGAACTGTGAGTTTTGTGATCTGTTGAACCACTACGGGATGGTACTTTTTCTGGAGGATTGTTAAATTGTTAAAATGCTTTTAAAGGGACAGTTCACCCAAAAATGAAAAGGCTTTAATGTTACCACAGTCTGTTTATTTGTAAGATTAATATGAGTTTTATTTACAGCTTTTTATTAAAAGCATGTTATTCCACATCTTTTCCAGTGTTCTTCCTCAAAATTCAAATTTAAGGCTTAAAAAAGGAAACGTGCCAACATTGTTTGTTTGTGATATAAATTCAGCATGTAATGTTTCCTCCTACAGGTGGCGTGAGCGAGGTTTGCCTTTCTGGTCTGGTAGTAGACAGGTGAATGAGAATGGACCGTACAGCAAGTTCAGGACTGGTAAGTTGTTCATTTTGGCTCGAAGTCTCTTATTGGTCATGTTGGCATGTCATCCTGCATGTGCTGTCCAGATTGGTGGCTATTTTCGGAATGGCAGTCGATCATACTACTGTTGCCAAATCTGCAGTATACAACAGAGCACACTGTGTGGGATAATCTTTGGTCGACCTCAGCCAAACATGATTTTTAGCACATCCTCCTTGCTGTATTTCATGAACGCATTAGTGTATCATTACGAAACTCGGTATGGGTCATCAGCACAATGCCCTGAAGGAGCCTGAGAAGTTTCTGACCAGCACCACCTAGTGGAGAATTAAAAAAAAAATCCTCACTCTGAGGACACATTAAAAAAAAGTGGTGGGATTGTGCCTCTTGGTGGCGCTATAATTGAACAAGACATGAAATTGCCATTAACTACAATATAGTATTATGATATAAAATACAATATTTTATGAATGCATTAATGTACCTTTACGAAACTCAGTATGTGCCCATCGGCACCATGCTCTGAAGGTACTCAAAAGGTTTTGAGACCGGTCAAATGTTATAATGAAATTTTATAAATAAATGCTCATAGCTTTGTATAAATGTGGCCTATTGTAATGAGACTGGTCTTAATAGATTCCGTGGGTCATGCTGAGCACATTGATGCCACTTTTGCCAAAGTCATCAAAACTTCCTCTTCACCACTTTGATTTTCTTTAAAATTATACTTTTTCAATCTCCTCTTAGACAGTTGGACCAATTTTCACCAAAATCGAATCGTATCATCTTTAGACCATGCCGGCAAAAACTTATGGATTTCATGTTGATAGACAAAACCATTTTCCTATACCGCAGCAAAGAATTAGAGGCATGATGCCAACATGACTGTTGAGTCTGTATGTCTGCAATGCTTTAACATATTGACACCAAACTTTGCCAGTGTCATTGTAATCCTCACTCTGACCACACCACATTAATTTGGTCACAGCGCCACCAATTGGTCAAAAGTGATAAACCAGTAAATCTTTACTATTGACAGTATATATCATTTTTCAGCTCTTTTACCTAAAATGATCTTAATAGGTCTTAAATTGCTCACTGTTGCAGTTGGTCTGATGCTCACAGCCATGTTGGCTGGCTTCTTGTGCTGCTTTTGTGCTTGGCCCTGTAACTGCTGCTTGCAGCTATATTTATTATTATTTTAATATTGCTATTTAGGTTTAAATAATTTTTAGTTCAGTATTAGTTTTTATTTCTTAAACTTGAACTTCTTTCAGTTTATTGCAAAGGCAACATTTCTAAGTTTAGAACATAACTACTATTTATATTTTGTTATTTCAGCTTTATTTCAGTTAACAGAAATGTTTTTCATAATTTTAGTTTTAGTTAACAATACTAACCATGGCTTCATGTAAATATTGTAGCTCAAAGTGGTTCAGCGGACAAAAAAGAAATTGTTTGCCAGTTAGATCAGGGATTTGAAAAAAAGAAAAAAACATTAAAAAAGTGTAAGAAACTGTAGTAGTCAGATTTTCTAGCCCCTGTCCCAGAAACCCTTTTTGTGTCCTGTGCCGCTGTTTGAATGTGACTCTCTGTGCTGTAGAACCGTCTGAGGTCCAGGGCATTCGCTGGAACCCTCTGTACTTTGACGGACCGTCACTTTCCCTGGACCCTGTGCATGTTCCCCCTGTGCATGGCTTCCCTGTACCCATCTGACCCTCCATCACTCTCATTACTGAGCCGCTATCATATCTTTCCCTCTCCTTTACGCTCCGTACGGCAGAGCTGAGCGATGTCTGGTCCATCTCCAGCATCAGCGTTCGTGGAGAGGCTCAGAGCTCGCCAGTCCCTACGAACCTGCCCACCATTTCAGAGGAGCCACCCATCTGAAAAGGACAAAAGAGAGATCTGTGGAAGGTATAAAGACTGTAGACCAACTAGAGCTCTGGCGCCGTCAGCATCATCGCACTCCATTTGCATTTGAGCTTCAAACTGATGCAGACATGAATCAGAGCTTGTGAAGCGCTCCATGCTTCAAATCAACTGGGAAAGATTTCTTGTTTTAAAGATGGTTTTCATATACTAGTCTTGACTAGGGTCAAGCTTGGAGACAAAACAACTTATGTATTTTGAACAGAGTTAAATTAACCTCCATTGTTCCCCAAACAGGTAATATGAAGACAAATAAGAAATGAATATCTATTTTGGATCTGAGGAAGAATGTGTTTCAGTTAAATGGTGAATCTCATGAAAATGCGTTCCACCCTAAGTTCAGCACATCCCCCCCCCCCCCACAATTCTCATTTGTCAAGATATTTGACTTTATGTAATTTCCATTATTCTAAGAAAACAAAAGTATGGCAAAATAAATGAACTTAAAGCTGCAGTCCGTAACTTTTTTTGGGGTTAAAATTGATCCAAAATCAATTTTTGAGCAAGTACATAACTAGCAGGTGTTCAAAACTATCACCTTACCTTAGCCTGATTCACAACGGTAAGCTTGTGATTTTTTTTCTAATAAGAGCGGTACTGGTGGGTTTCCACAGGAAATTCAAGCATGCCGCCATTCGTCTTTACGTCACGTCTGTTTGCATAAAGAAGGAGTCCCAGCTAGTAGGCAATGTCATGTGAAGGATGCTCCAGGTAGTGCCTGGATAGCCTTTTCTCACAGCAGCTGGAATAATTAAACTTATCATTTTGATGGCGGATTGTATTGTATGACAAATTAACATTAGAGATTAGACTGTACAGAAATTGAAATCTACAGGTAACACCAATACACACTAAATATACACAGTCACGCAATGCTGATGTTGTTAACATTCACAATTTGAGAACAAAGTATAATATAATTTGCACGGTTTGATGTGATATGAGCTAAGCTGTAGTTAGATTTAATCACCATTGGCAGCGCGATTTATTGTAATGCTTTTTTTCTTAGTTGATCAAAACAAAAGTGGCAGATTTGTTACTTGTTCAGATGACATTTTCTGGTGAAAAATCTTATTTTGGTCATACTTCCAAGACATCTGTGATTCAGAAGTACAGTATCCACACTGATGTGGTGACTGACAACAAACATTAGATTAATCTGCACTGAGGAGCCGTGCTGATGCACAACCCATGTAAAGATGATAATTCCACAAATAACTGTAATTGCAGGTTTCAAACAAAGATGGCGACAAAGAGGCAAAACTTACAGACTGCAGCTTTAAAATTAAATTTTAAAACATTCCCACTTTTTAAGGCAACCAATTAAATGCAATTTTTTGCATTAATAAAATTAAATGTGCTCAAAACCTCCACACACACACACACACACACACACACACACACACACACACACACACACACACACACACACACACACACACACACACACACACACACACACACACACACACACACACACACACACACAATATATATATAATACACATCTCCATACCCTCAGTCATTTCTTATTCTGGGGTTAATACTTTGGCAGTACCATGAAATTCATGTACCATGGTGTTTACATGGTACCCAGAGGCAATTCATAGAAAACATGTTATATGTTAGTGATATTTTGTTAAAAAATATCAAATGTATTTGACCAATTATTTTCTGAATTGGTGGCATAAGATGAATCGATCATCCAGCTTCTTTTGCTTCTGTGAAGTTCGTATTTATCAAAGACAGAATTTGCCTATTTTAGACCCAAATGCAAATAGCTTGATTACTGTAGAATGACGCATGGTAATATTGCAAAGAGTGTTTAAGATGTCAGATCCATTGCATGGTGTGATAAATTTGACAAACATTTACTATCAGGAAGACAATAAAAAGCCAAACAGACAATCTGAATTTTAAAGATTTAGCTATTGAACTTTTGACAGTGGAATTGCTGAAGTGAAATCGCAAGCAACTTCTTGTACATCGTTATACAGCAGTGCTCGATTTAATCAGCCTCTGATAACTTTGAAATGTCTTTATTTGGAAGTGAACATGCGTGAGCTCCTCATCGTACCGCAGACATGCAGCATTAACAGCTGTTTGCATGTTAAAACAGCGAGTGCTGGATTGCATATGTTTTCTTTTCATGGTTATGCTGAAACATTCCTGCCTGTATAAAATGCAATGCCTAGCGTGATTTCTATTTACTTAATCTTTTAATGTAACTTATGACTGTAAATATGATTGTAAACTGACCTTAAATGATATTCTGATCTGATATCAGATTTTTTTTTTGTTGTCTCTTTTTGTTACTCTATCATCAGCACTAATAGCCTAAATAAAAATATTTTTAGCAGACTCAAGATATGCCTCAGTTCGTAGCGTTACAAAAGGTTTGCTCTATATGTGAGAATTTCAGCATCGCATCACAAAAATATTGAACCCATGTTTAATTCATGTTGTAAACGCTGCACTTATTACAGTAATGTTTAATATAAAATTTTATTTATAACTAAACTGCTGCCGTTACATAAGAGTGGCAAAATAACAGTAGTCAGAACTTTATCTGCTTATAAATGAATTAGCACATAAAACACAAAAAACAGACGTGTTCTGTAGTTCAGGTTAGTTTCTGATGTTACAGTGAGTCAGTCAAATAATTGTTTCTGAAGGACATTTGGTGCAAATGAAGGCCATAAATTAACTGGATAAAAAGACACTAACAAATCAAACCTACAGTTCCATACAAAAGCATCAACGCTCTTTCAAAAAAATGGAAAAGTACTGTGTCATTTTAGCGTATCTATTTATCAGCTACTGGGTGAGTCTAGTGAATCTCTAGGTCACATTTCAATATCATTTCAAAGGGGAAAAAAAAAACTTTTGCATTAAGAAAGTGAGTCCTGTTTTCAAAAACAAGAAGATTTTTATAGTATACACCGTGTACTGCCTACTAACATTTTTATCTCAATTTAAACTTGCTTTTTTTTGTTGGTTCTCATTACACTATAATGCAGTTTTTTTTAATTTATTACTTTCTAATGTCATAAATCATACATTAAATCATCGTTATACAGCGTTATATTAAATCATTAAGGGCAGTGCAACAAACTAGCTTTCTAAAAACATTTCATTTTCCTGTATGCAAAATATTTCTATATTTTGCTTTTGGGTGAAATATGATCGGAAATGGTTCTTGACTTTCACGTTCATTCGCAAATGTAAATGTTTATGTAGATGCAATTTTTAAATAAGGCCATGTATTTTCCATTCTCTTTTTTCCTTCCTAAAATACACATACACTACAAATCATAGCGGCATGAAGTTTGATCATGTAACAATTTTTTAAGCCTGTAAAAACAGTTACCCATCTTCCACAAATAGTAGTAAGGCATGCAGTTTAACAATATTTTAAAAAGTTAATCAAATTTAAATCACAGAATTCTGTCAAAACCCCCAGAGACTCAGGCAAGTATTTTTCTTAGTGCATTTACAGTGTTTTTACCACCTAATGTATCCACATACTGTTTGTTCATTGCAGTTATTGTAAGGAATACAGCACAAATTTCCAAAACGTTGATGAAAGCTTTGAGATGCATGTAGCTAAGCCATTCCAGTTCATATTCGACTCAGCTGAATTTCACAAAACACAGTAAATGGTACCTAAATTGTGCATTAAGTCATATAATACATATTCTGGAGCAAATCATCCAACAAAAGACACATAGATCAGGTTCTTCACGCCTTTCCCAAAGAGGCAAAGTCCCTTCAGCTTTGCTCAGAGGTAGTCATCCTCACTGGAGGCAGATGAAGAGTCTTCATCGGGGTACACAGAGCCCTGGGAGCTGGCAGAGGGGGTGCGGCTCATTCGCCACAGCTGGGAAGAGAAGGCCCGCCCCCAGCTACAGGGCCGACCAATAGGCCGCAGCAGACGCACCAGCTCCACCGCCTCACGCCAATCAAACGTTCACTTGCTGTGGCCGCGTGAATTACGCTGCTTACTCATGGTGGTCAACATCTGGCTAATGTAGGACGTCAACAGGTCATCCATTTTGTATCCCTGTTACGTGGAAAACTTGTTTATTTAAATTGTTTATATAAACCTCATTAAAAAGTGATGCAACTATCAATGGCAAATATGGAACTATCATGATGCAACTATCAATGAAATGGCAAATACCAGCGCAGTTGCATGTACAGTAAGTAGAGTTTCTCTCACCAGTGACGTCTCACACAGAAGTTTGCTGCCCTGAACCAGGTTGCCGATTGTGATGTGGAAATACGTGTTCCCGCTGCTCCAGTTAGAAATCTTTGTGAAGGGATATGTCGTTAAAATATCCTGCGGATCGAGAAAAGCAGAAACACAAACATCACTGCACACTGGGATCAGTACGGAGAGCAAAAACACTGGAAACACACCATTAAAAAATTGTTGCGAAATAAAATAAACGTTACCTGAAATAAAATAATTACAAAAGCACATAAAATTAGTAAAATTAAAATGAAAATATAAAATAAATGTATATACAGTCAAACCAAAAATTATTCAGACATTTTTGATATATTTTTTACTAGTGGGTGCAGGACACTATAGTTCATTTATGTAAGTGAGGATAGTAAAATAAAGTAAACTGTGACATATTATACCCAGAAATTCTTCATACAGTGGACTACCAGTAAAACTAATAAAAATTTGGAAATAAATTCAGACACTTTGACCTGACCATGTTTTGCTTAAGTGTTACCTGACATAATTAAGATTATTTTTTCTGACACAGTTTAACTCTGAGATCTTGTCATATTTTATTACTTTTTTTTTTTTACTGTAGTCAGCTGTATTAATGAATTAAATGTTCAAGGTGTCTGAATACATTTTGGTTTGACTGTAATAGTATGTATATAATAGTATATAATTAATACTATAATAGTAAATATATAAATATAAATAATACTAGAATAAAACTACACTGAGTTTGTTTGCAATGCATTCTGGTTTATTCCTAAACTTTTTTTTTTTTCAGCTAGTTGCCAAAGCAATATTTCTTTTAGTTTAACAATGTTCTAAAATAACAAAAACTGAAATAAAAATAATTAAAAACTATACACAGAAAAAAAAAAACAGTAATAAAAATGACAAACAAATTTATTAAAAATTTAACTGAAATTAAAATGAAAACAGAAAATACAATTATAAAAGCTAATTCAAAATATTTAAAATACATATATATAAAATAGTATCTCAATGATACTAAAATAACACTGATTAACAACATGCTGTGATTCCAAAATATTATAAACACTATAAACGTGTATTTTAGTTCCTCTCACTCCAAAACAAATCCTTCAAATTTAACGGTATTCACAAAAGAACAGGAAAGAAAAATATAAGTACAAAACAAACACAATGTTTTAAACAACATTTATTATAAATGCCAAGCCTAAGTGAATTTATTGTCAAAAAAAGAAAGAAAACACACCTTGTTCTTGGGGTCGATTAGGCTGACTCCATATTTATTGATGGCTATCAACAGGATCTCAGGGAAGTGTGGTTCAGTGGTTTGCTGAAAAAATATTAAAAGAGACTGATCAGTCCATCCAAAGAAAAAAAGAAGTCAGATCTGAAGCACATACTGAGCACTGAGTTCCAAAAACTCCTTGTTTATAGCAAGTAGAAAAATGCCAGCTTACCAAACCACAAGTTATTATAGCACAGTTACCTTCACTTCAAAAAAGGCAGAACCAAATGTGGGCCATTTGAAAATGATCTTCAGAAACATCAGCTTTGCTTCCTCTCTTGATTTCCCAGCTTGTCTGTTGAAGTATGCTACAATTGACTGCAACAAAAGGAGGAAGCGATAAGGGCTAGCAAGTATATTTTGTCAAAACAACTACAAGGATATGCATTTGAAGGACGCACACAGCCGAGAACATTCTAAGTGTGACACAAACCCTTTTCCAGTCATCAGGCGAGAGCTGGCGAATCAGGTCCTGAGGAATCAGCTCCTTCAGCATCTTGGGAATACTGGGAAAGTGAGATTTGTCATCCTCAAATTTGACCCGATAGATCAGAGCGCCGAGCTGGAAAACCTCTTCTCTGGAGCATTTGTGGTATCCACGGAGATACTTAGGAAGTTCCTACACATGGGAAGTGTTATAAAGATAAGCTGATATATATAAATCAGGGATTTATCCAAGTGTCTGTGGTTTCATGATGTGGTATTTGGATGGTTATGAGGCCTCATAACCAGCTCACCTGATAATAATGAAAGATGGAGTCTGCGAAGGAGTCTTTGCCTGGAACTGTTGTCGTCCAGAGCTTCTTCATGAAAAACACCTGGTAGGTCAATGAAGGCACTATACCTGAACATCAGAGGAAGAGCCATTACGTTACAGTATTTACTTAATAAACAGGTTTTCATTCTGTTACCCTTTTCTTAAAAAAAAAAAATTAACTTTTGCAGTGTATACAGCAAAACCACGGCACTTCAAAAGTTTGGGGTTAGTAACGTTTTTTTTATTTTTTTATTTTTACAAAATAATACTTTTATTCAGCAAGGATGCGTAAAATTAATCAAAAGTGCCAGTAAAGACACTTGCAATGTTACAAATAAATTATGTTCTTTTTGAACTTCCTATTTATCAAAGAATCCTAAAAAAAATATATCACGGTTTCCACAAAAATATTAAGCAGCACATTTTCAGCATATTAGAATGATTTCTGAAGGATCATGTGACACTGAAGACTCGAGTAACGATGCTAAGAATTTGTATCACATTTAAAATTACATTTTAAAATATATTCAAATAGAGAACAGTTATTTTAAATTGTAATAATATCTCACAATATTACAGTTTTTACTGTATTTTTAATCATATAAATGCAGCCTTAGCATAAACATCCTTTAAGAACATTAAAAAATCTTACCAACCCCAAACATCCCAAAAAATTCCATGGTAATGTTTTGTTAGAGCACATGAGATATGAATAGAGTAAACCACAATTGTGCAGTAGAATTCACAGCTGTACCATCTTTAGCGGGTCTTGCTTTCTTGATCCAGTCTGTCAAATGGCGGACAAAGTCAAAGAAGAAATCACCCTCAGGTACACTTATCACCTATAATGCATAAAACCAGATAAAAATAATATTATATACATCTTGATAGGAATTGTATACTATTCTATACCCATAACCTACCTAGTTGGGTTAAGCATGAAAGATTGTTCAAGAACAAAAGATGAAGGAACTTGTGCCACATGGGCAAAATCCCATTGAAATTCCAAAGATGCTGGTCTGCCTCGCTGTATGATTTTTACCTTATCAGAGATCTTGACAAACAGACTAAAGCCTTCAGGTGATTTGAGCAGCAGTCTGCTGGAGATGTTCAGACAGAAGTCTTTGGCCTTTGTGCTGGACTCCACCTCAAACGCCTGAAAACAGACAGCGGGAATCTTCACAGTCTGTCTTTACCCATCCAAAACATCGCAAAGCCGTATCGAACACTTCCAGATGCATTCAAAAGAATATCCCGGGAAGGTTTAACCATACAGTATAAAACCGACTGTATATCATATTTGTATATCAAATTTCTAAGGCTTCTAAATGATCAACATGGCCAAAATTGTGCTGAAAAGCCTGTTGCACACACTCTACTACATGCCTTTTGTCGTCCGATTGATAGTTGATACTTTAGGCCCTTTAGTAAAAGGCCTTTTAGTGTTATTCTAAAACCATCCGGCTTAAGGTCCACATGTCTTTTTTCTTTGAAATCTTTACTTATTTTTATAAAGTAAATGTAAGAATAATTTTATATCGTTAGTAATATTGCAAGATGAATACTTACTGGACTAAAGCAACTTGGGTTTACTTGATTATCCATACATTAGTTTTTAGAAAAACCATGTTAATATGTGTGTATCAAATATGATCCTTCAGGCTTTTGAGGAACGTTTATTTGTTCACCATATTCTCACTATATCATACTATATGAGCCATAAAAACCTGATGTATTAATTAAAAAAATAAATAAATGAGATTTCATGTCAGGCTTTACAGGGTTAAAAGTTCATTTCTAACTTTAGCATTCTAACAAATAATAATGAAAAACAGAACATGAAAAATTCTCAGTGAATCACATTCAGCAAGATCCCAATATGTTTGATGAGTCATAAGCATATGAAAGTCTGCCCTGATGAACATGTCTCACCTCATCTGTATCATCAGGGAAGTACACTTTATGAAAGATCTGTGTGGTCTTGTGCTGAATAGCCTCCACCTCAACCAGGTGAGGGGGATATTTTCGGGATCCGTTCCTACACACAAACAAACGTACGGCATCCATGATGAGTCATTCATACTATAAAACTTCATACAGATGTCTCATATTCATCAGAACTAGAAAATAACAGACTCCATATTGACTGTGAGCTCAGAATGGAGCTGACAGACAAAGAAACAGAAAAATAGTGCAAAAGAGATAAAAAGGACACAACATCAAGATAAAACTGCTTAATTGCACACTGCAGATAGTGATGAGTCATTCTGCTTCAGGAAAAGAGACTTGAACATGCCAATACTTCTAAAATGACTAAGTTTTTAAGTTGCAATAGACCCTTTTCAAAGACTGTGATGACATTTTAACGGTCATCAGCATCGTAAACCTTGCAACTTTTTTTATATTTTCATTTTTAAAAAAATGTATGTATATTTATAACACTATACTTAGTATTATATTACTGTTGCATCAAATTACAAAAAACTAGTTAATGCTGCTGTGAGGGTGTTTCTAATACAGTGGCTATTATAAAATAATATTTATTATTCAATATTTGATGTTTTGCCTCGATTTTATTATTTTTAAATCGAGATATCGCGATTTTGAATAAAAATGTTAGCAAACGTTACAATTAGACATGCTGACAAGAAAATGATCCGACCACATGATGCCACGCCTGATTAACCGCTCTCATGTGGTGCTCTATGAACGTAGAAAACATCACTAGTCTTAAGCGGCTGTTGTTCACTCAGAAACGCGTTATTGCGTTGAAAAAACGAGACGTGGGCAGTGGAATGGGAAAAAAGCAAAGTTATTAAACTCAAGTTAAACTTTTTTCTAACTTGACCGCCGTGTTTTTAGAATGCCGTTTCATGGGTGAGACGCTGCAAAAGACGCGAGACATGAGTGCAACAGCCAAATTTTCTGTTTTTACAAAGCATTTGCTATTAATAATAGCCTATTACTGGTGTTATTACTTTTTGGCTAAGAAACAGTGTTTAGCATTTTTCTTACTTTAAATTATTTTTGAGTATATAGGATATGTTTAAGATAAGTTTTATAAAACTATTATAAAAATGACATCTTTCTATCTTCTGACTGGTTATCAATCGCTTTATATTTTTTTCATCTTTTTGAAAGTTGTGAAAACACTGTTGTTGAGTTTTTCCTTTGCTATTTGAGCAAATGGGAACACAAAAAATATATTTAATGTATTCTCTCATTCACCGCTATATAGGAACTGTGAAACGGCCGACAGTGGCGTCTTTAAGCGTGGCATTTACAAACGCTAAAAAACAATGGATGGAGGATTCCGTGATCAGCGCTGTGTTTGTTGTGTCGGGGGTTTTGTGATAACGGAGATAAATTTAAATGCATAATTTACACGACTGAAAGAGCAAAAAGTGGAGCTAAGAGACGAAATATCCTATGAAACTTTCAGTTTTACATATCATCATGGCGGAGAAAAGAACACAACCCTGCAGACAGCAGGTGAATGCCGTTATTGCTGTTTTCCATGTTCATGAAGTAAATATATTTAGACTTCTTTTTAAAAATGCTGGGTGCCGGTGTTTGACATGCGTTTGACCAATCAACATACACTTACATCACTGATAGTTCCTATAGTGCTGGTTTAGACCCTACTCTGAAGTAGGAGCTAATTTAGTTTCCCCAAAAGGAGTTCCTAGAACTACATTCTTAGTTCTTAAGGTGCGAACACAGCAAAATCCGGGTATTCAGCCAATAGTTCTAGGAACTATGAAAAAGGTTCTCCAGTGTGAAAGCCCCTATTGTAATTAGATTACTGTACTACTTACTCTCTCTACAATGTATTGCATTACTTATTACTATTTACTTTCTAAATCCCATATCAACCTCGACCAGTTGGAACAATTTTCTTTACATTTCGTTTAGCCACGTTGGTGAATGATGTCACACAGGTGGTGGAGTAATAACTTATAAGCTATAAATTACGGAAATGGAATCTGAGGACTAATTCTCATTTTTCTTAGTTATTTTGTTTTATTTTCAGATTCAGTCATAGGCTCGTTCTTATGTACTAGAGCATGTACACACATGCACACTCTTCAAAATGGTGCTTAAAATCTCTTGACAAACTAAAATATGTAAATGACATTCGTATATATTCGAAATAAAAGATATACATTATACATGTCAGCTTGCTTATTTTGCTCAAGATAACGATTTATTAAGTCCACGTCATAAAAACAAGAAACTATGAGAGCTGTCGCTCCAACCACACAAGTTTGCGATGCTGCGGAAACACCAAATTGTTGAACGATGCTAGTAATGGCAGAACTTTCGATGTTAAATGGCTAACGATGCATTTAGGAAACTCACCCCAGTTCAACAAACACCAGTCATACTACAGTTACTGTTCTCTCTGACAGATAAAATGCTTCTGACATGGACTAAAAGCTCCAAATTGCATTCTTTTTGCAAAGGCTCTTTTTGATGGTATATATGCTCCTTCAGATACGACAATCTTTGCAATATTAATAGGCTCTAGATACAATATATGCATGCCTGTACATGCAATTGTATGTGAGGTAAGGGAGTGTTGTCACCGTAAAGCTTTCTGTAGTCTCTGCATGCAGTCAGGAGCCAACGGATGATGTTTCTTCGACTGTAGAAACCTCTGGACATGTGGTAAGAGGACGTTACTGGGAGGAAAGAGACCGGCACACAGCCAAAGCAGCTCCCAGCCCTTCTCTTCACTGTACCTACACAAACAGACAAAACAATGCATTTAAACTATGAATGGCTAATATGAATAACAGTGAGCAGAACATACACTAATATGCAAAAGTTTGGGGTCAGTAAGAAATTAAAACTTTCATTCTGCAAGGATGCATTAAATTGATCTAAAGTGACAGTAAAGACATTTATAATGTTACAAAAGATTTATATTTCAAATTAACGCTGTTCTTTTGAACTTTTTATTCATCCAAGAATCCTGAAAAAAAATGTATCGCAGTTTCCACAAAAATATCTGAAACAGCATAACTGTTTTTAACATTTATAATAATAATAATAAGAAGAAATGTTTCTTAAGCAGCAAATCAGCATATTGGAGCTTACTGGAGTAATGATGCTGAAAATTCAGCTTTGCCATAAATTACATTTTGAAAAATATATTCAAATAGAAAACAGTTATTTTAAATTGCAATAATATTTCACAATAATACAGTTTTTTTGACCAAATAAATGCAGCCTTGCTGAGCATTAGAGACGTCTTTCAAAACGATAGTGTTCATTAGAAGAAATCACATCATCTGGCTATATTTGTAAAGGAGAGACGTACTTGACATGGTTGTCAGTCATTTGTTTGAGTATCTGGCAGAAGATCTCATCTTTAAGAGGCTCCGCCTTCAGCGCGCTCTCGAAGATCTGATCCGTGAGCTCGTTCACAGAACGCGTCCGCTTGGATGGATAATCACCCATATATTTCATTATAGGTGAAGAAAAAAAAGGTCAAGGATGATTAACATTCAGAAAGAAGATAATACCTATGAACTTCTAGTGTTAGGAATAAAACCAAATGAAATCTCATTACTCACTAGCATAAGAACATTTTTAATATTTAATCTTTAAAATAAATCCAATTTTAGGGTCCATGTCATATTTTAGCCTAAAATCAAAAGAAAATAACATGAAATTATATTTTGTACATAGAAAATAAAGCATATTTTAGGGCCCAGGTCATATTTCAGGGCAAAATAACAAAAAACAAAAAACTAAAAAACTAAACAAAAAATTCAAGTTTGCATACAGAAAATAAAGCCTATTTTAAGGCCCAGGTCAGTTCAAAATCTAAGAAAAATATGAGATTATATTTTGCATAAAGAAAATAAAGCCTATTTTAAGGCCTAGGTCAGCCCATAATATGAAAAAAAGATGTGAAATTATATTTTTCATGCATCCCGGGTCTGAAGGATATCAATGAAAGCCATGCAGGCCTCCTGGGAAAGCTCTTCATGGCCCACACACTTCTTCAGAAGGGCCTGTTTGATGGGTTCTCTTGTGCAGCACCACAGTTTGTCCTTCCCACGGTTCTTGGTGATCATCACTCTACTGAGCGTGTGTTTGGGAGGAGGCCTGGACGAGTGGAGAGGGTCAAGGGTCAATGAGGATCATCCATATGCATTTGCACGAGTTAATTGTGTACATTAAGTGACTTCTTGTATCATTGTTTGCTTTCTTTGTAAAAATTTTCTTTTCTTTTCTTTAGAATAACCTGCACTGATGAATAGTGCACAATAACACCAGGAACATGTATTAAGAAAGTCAATAGGGACAATTTTGAATTGCATTTAAAATTAAATAAAAAGCAAAGACTTCTAGTAAGACTCCTGATTGCAGCATAACCTGCAAGAATTAAAACTATATTCTTCTGTTCACCTGAAGTAGTCATATGAGAATTCCTCCAGAGTGTACGGCTTTATCCTCTCCTCTGACTCCGTTATAGGGACATGGGAAATCCGGATTGACTCCTGACGTTGGTCTGGTGTCATGGTAACCAAAGCCTGAGCCGTAAAGTCAAAGGGAGGGCAAAAGAGAGAAAGAACACAAGACAGGAACAGATAATATGAGAGGGTTTAAGAAGAGACATGAATCATACATAACTGAAATAATAAATATGAAGCAAACCCTGAACATAATATTTAAAAAAATCAGTACCACGATATCAGGTGGAGGTCTAATGACTGTGGGCAGCACATAAACACAGTCGGCAGGGAAATCTCCTCTCTGTTTGGTTCTGTCGTTGATCCCGTGGGCCCAGCCTGATGTCATGACCTGCTCGCCCGTGTCCTGGTCCAGCAGAATCAGGTCACCTTTTAGGAAGCTCAGGAACGTTGAATCATCGCCAGCTGATCAGGATAAATGAGTTACATGAAAGAAGAGAATGGCTATAAGTGATGCTAAAGAAATGTCAGAGAGGAAATCGAATAAAATGTTATTGATATAATGAGTTTGTGCTTCTCTAACCTGGACTGGGGTTGTCCTGTAAGGCCACAACAAACTTAGATCTCTTCCTGAGACCCTCTAGGAAGGTGACCACC
Organism: Elopichthys bambusa; assembly: GCA_037101425.1. Lineage (NCBI taxonomy): Eukaryota > Metazoa > Chordata > Actinopteri > Cypriniformes > Xenocyprididae > Elopichthys > Elopichthys bambusa. The sequence continues at coordinate 15,614,446 of CM074441.1, read as the reverse complement.
AGGTCCCGTATGTCCTCTGCATTATTGGAGGTGAACGTGTACTCGTCCCCTTTGATGGTGGCTAATGTGAAGCTCTGAGCCTGAAGCTTCCCCCCTCTGGCAAACACACAGGCTTTTATCTTCAAAGCTCAAATCATATCAAACCTCCAAACAAATCTCTGTGAAACCCATACCTGCTGCTGGACACAGTGGTGATCTCTGGGAAAGAAAGCTCCAAAAGAACCTGCTCTTGCTCGTCCACAAAGTAAACACCTGTCCAGTTTACAGCCACAATCACGTCATTCTTGGGTAGGCTAGGACCTTTAGACAGGAACAATATAGTAAGCATAAAAACCAATCTGTAAACATACATCACAAGAACCTTGTGCAATATTAATGTGACAAATTGTACATGAAATACCTGAAAATTTAAAGGCCTCGTAGAATCGTGAGAATAACAAAGGCCACTTATAACGAGCAAAATCCACAACTTCCTCCTTCACTTTTTGAGGGTCCACCCTCTTCTGAGTGTAGATACCCTACAGACACAACACAGTGTGTTACTAACAATGGTAATACTAACACTTTACAATAAGGTCCCATTAGTTAACCTTAAAATTAACTAACAATGTGCAATACATTTGTTACAATTTTTTTTTTGTTAACATTCATTGTTTGTTCATGTTAGCTGAGGTTCATTAAATCTTTAAATCAGGATGGATTCTGATTGGCTGCCAATGTTTTATCATTCATCACCTGGAAAAAATCATTGTGAAACTGATTCCAACGATACTGTTTCTCTGTGCCATCATTGTTATAATTGTGGTGTTGACTTTGCTATTTATTTACATTCAGAACGATTTATACAACTATATTTTTATCGTTATCGCCATAGCTATATCACCCTTGGTGTGAACGGGCCTTAAAGGGATAGTATTAACATATTAACATTTGTTTCTTCTGCTGAACACAAAAGAAGATATTTTAAAGGGTAGCTATTGACTTTTATAGTATAGAAAAAAAAATACTATGAAAGTCAGTGGGGTCCATCAACAGTTTGGTTACTGACATTCTTCAAAATATCTTCTTTTGTCGTCAGCAGAAGAAACAAATTCATACAGGTTTGGAACAACTTTAAGGTGAGTAAATGATGACAGAATTTTGATTTTTGGGTGAACTATCCCTTTAAGTCCATTAATGTGACTGTTGAGATGAACTTTTGCCACCTTTTTGTGTGCAGCCATTATGAACTGAGCCCATCTCTCTACGGTTTTGGCCGAGCTGATCTCTCTGTCCGGGATGTAGGATGGAATAAGACTTAACAAGCGTTCCACAAGGATCTCAGAGCCGTAGTCCACGTAGTACTGTTGCGACGCCAGCTCCGCTAGATCCTCCTCCTCCCGGAAGATACAAGATACAGAAAGATACAGAAAAAGTGCAAAATAGCAAAATAGATGTGCGAAGAGGAATAAAGATAATCAAAAGAGAAAGAGGAAAAACAGAAGAGTAGAAAAACAGATAAAAAGCAAAAGAGAAAGATGCAGAGAAAGAGAATATTCCCTCCTTAGAAATATGGTGTGAATAAAAAAAATCGATTTATTGGCTTGTTTTCTGTGTCTGAGGTTCATACCCGATCACAGCGGTATTCGCCAAACTTGACGCCACGCACGATCTGCTGGTAGACGAGGTTTGTAGCAACGGCGTCTTCTGCTGGGTCGTGCCAGGGTGTGAATATCTCCTTTCTAAAGAACAACCTCCAGGGGGCGTTGCGCTCCTGAGCGCCCTGCTCTTTAGCGTACTGCTCACACTGAGACACAGCATCCATCACGTGATCATTACCACTGCCAAGAGAGGAAACCTGCCACAAATAGAATCCAAAAAGCTTTCTTAACCCTGTAAACCCTGTAAAACAGTCAGATTTTTTATTTATTTATTTATTTTAAATTGAACAGTTTATTGAACCTTTAGACAAAATATTTTTTAAAAATCTAAAAAAGGGGGGCTTTTATGGCTCACATCGTATGGTATAGTAAGAATATAAAGTTGAGAAACACCTACATTTTACTCAGAGGCCCAAATTGAGCACAACAAAAAGGGGGGAAATCATGCTGAGGCTGATATTTATATGGTCAAAAAGTAAGATTCTGAAAGCTTGTAATATAAATCAGTGGGATCTTTATAACAGTATAGCAGACTACTTACATAAAATAAATATCAGCTGTCATTTTATATCTGTCAATAATGTCTTAGTAAAATATTTAAATAGATTTAATAGAAAATAGAAAAATATTCTTAGATTTATGATCAAATCTCTGTCATTTTAAAACATATAATGCAACGCAATACAGTGATGATTGAGGGCTGAACAAATACACGTTCCTTAAAAGCCTGATGGATCATATTTTATACTCACATTTAACATGATTTTTCTAAAAATTGATGTAAATCTGAACTGAATAATCAAGTAAACTTAAGTTGCTTCAGTCCAGTAATTTTTCAAATATTACTAGCAATATAAAAGTTGTTCATATGTTTACTTTTTAAAAATCAGTAAAGACACGTGGACCTTAATGTGGACGTTTTCAGAATTACACTAAAAGGCCTTTTACTTGCTAATAAAAGTATAAACTATCAATCAGACAACAGAAGGCATGTAGTAGATTGAATGCAGCATTTTTTTTTTTACAAGTTTTGGTTATGTTGATAATTTAGAAGCATTAGACATTTGCGTATCAAATATGATACAGTAGGTTTCATAGGATTAGATGAACAACAGAAGAACACAATAACTACTAACCAAACTGATCTTGGTTGTGAGTGTGTGTACCTTATCAAACAGAGCGATGTACAGGGAGAAGCCGAATCGATCCTGAAGGCTGATCTTGTCAGACAGTGCGTTGCAGAGCTCCATGGCTGTGGTCGCAGAGTCCGTCAAAAGTGTTTTTGTGGTTCCGTCCATAAACGTCACAGGTAGCATTATCGGCTTCTTTGATTTTGTGGCCTTGGATAAAATTGTGAAAAGATGATGTCATATGGACTACTTTTATTGTGCCTTTTGTCCTGGAGTTTGACAGAGTCACTTGTCAACTTTTGTTGCATGGAAAAGAGTAGCAGAACTAGACTGGTTATTAATAAAGCAGAGATAATCAGTAAAATCAGTTATACCTGAAGCTCTAGCCAGGATGGTGGTTGTGTTCTTGTTCCATTCACAAACGTTCTCCTCAGTCTCTCCTCGCAATATGGAGCATAACCCGGAGGACCCTCGCTGATGAAGTTCCTCAGGTACTACAGGAGAACAGACAGACATACTGAACTTTCAATAATCGTGATTATAATCATAATTGGTCAGAATTAACCACCTAAACCTTATTGGAGCGTTTTACTAATTCGTTCTCTCATTTTTAGTAAATTATGTGCACAATATAATAATTTGTTACCTCAGTTTACCACATTTTTTTTTTTGCCTTTTTACATTTTTGTTTTTCATAAAAAGAAAAGTAACCACTTAAAAGAAATGTAACTGGTTACAGAAACTGCCTACCGACCGAGGCTTTGATTTTTAGTGTTGTAAGGCTTTGAGCAAGAATGTATCACAGAAAAGTCTTCTGACTAAATTATAAGTAATTAAAAATGCTTATAATTTAGGCCAGACTCTACTTACTTTACCTAACCTGAGACTAAATAATAAGGTTAAAGGTGTTAAGATCAAAGTACACAATGCAAAACAGTACATAACAGATATATATTTCGAATATTTACCAGACATGATAAAAGTATTTACAGCTGCACCGATCACAGTTAAAGCTACACATAAGAAGAGGAAACAAGGAGAGAAGACAATCTGAAGAGTGAAGAGTTTATATATAACCAGCATTTTTTACCTTGACAAACTTCTCAGAGGGAGCGAAGCAGCCGACACACAGAGACATGAGGATCCAGCCACGGGCGTGACTGCTTTTAGAGGGATTCTGTGTCAGCTGCTTACAGATCTGACAGTAGATCTCATCTCTGTAAGAAAAAGCAGGAAGAAGATTGTTCAAGGTTGTTTGGGAGTGATGAATCAACTAGGTTTCCATGTTTTATGGAGACTTTCTGGAGACATAATGATTTTTATGCTGTAAAAACTGTATTTTCTATCCCCTAACCCTATCCCTAAACACAACCCTCACAGAAAACTTTTTTTTCCAAATACATCATGTAGTATGATTTATAAGCTGTCTTCCTCATGGCAGGGATGCAAACAGGTAAGGGGGGAAAAAGGTGAGAACATTGCGTGGGGTGGGGGCATGCTCCGCACTGATTTTTTAAAAAGATATTTGCTTTACATACTTATTTATATATACGTCCAAAAAAAAAATGCAACATTTTACCAAAATCAACATTTGGTCAAAATCTCATGTTATAATAGATGAAGTGCTATGGAGGCTATTTAAGACAATATTGGCTGATTAGACAGCAATACTGAGCTGAACTGCAAACTGCCCTCTCTCTCTTCACCGTTCCCATATCTCTTTATAGACAGTTTTTAAAGTAAAGAGTAAAGGAAACACTGTACAGTACTTATTGAAACAACCAGTTCATTATTTACTCTTGTACGTAACCTTGTACCCTCACCACCCCTAAAAACACTTTCTCACTGGATCTATGCAAATCCTATAGATGATCTATTCTGATCTCAAAAAGATGAGTAGTCACTGAAAGTTTGCATCTATGTCATGGGGACCAAAAATGTCCTTAAAAGTTCAAAGATTTCTGGTATCACTATCCTTAGGGGGACATTTTGTTATATATATATATGTGTGTGTGTGTGTGTGTGTGTGTGTGTGTATATATATATATATATATATATATATAAAATTTATAATATATATCCATTGTCTGACCTCAAGCCTGGGCGAAGGATGCCATTGCCGATGATAAAGTGTAGCTTCTCCAGATTGGATGTGGGTCGATCCTCCAGCATGCTGTTTCCATGGACTGTGTATTCACCATCATTCAGACGCTTGGTCACCTAGAGAAAAAAAAAAAAGAAAAGAGGAGGAAACCATTTTAAAATCAGTATCAGGGTTGAAATGAACAAATGACATCAGATAAAGCACTGGAAATATAAAATAGATTTGTTAAAAAAAATGATTAAACAAAAATATAATCCACCAAAACAGCCACAACATAAATGGACATGAATGAATGAATGAATGAAGCATTTATATAGCGCTTTTAGATACAACTGTATACTTTACACACACACACAAGATGTTTTGTTTCTGAGGAAGCTTATTGGTTTGTTTTTTTTTACTTTAATTTTATACATTGAAACAAATTACAAACAATGAGCTAAACATTCACTGACAATAGCAGTGGCCCAATAGTATGCATGATGGAGCAAAGGAAATAAAAGAAAACACAAAAAACATGACGGGATGGTCAAATAAAAGGAACAACAGGGAAATGGGTGCAAATTCCATACTCATCATTTCATTTTCAATGCATTAAGATACATAATAACAGGTATAATAACATGTGTCCATTTTATAGATAGATCTAAGTTTTTTATCCAATGACCCACTTTTGGTGGCTGCAGTTTCATCCAGTTGATTGTTTTTTTTTTGTGGGTGTGTGCAATTAATAGCTGATTGGTTCTTTCACATCTGATTGGTGGAAGGGGAGTTTATGACTCCTAATAACCTCTTTTGCTGACAGAGGAATGAATATTTGAATGGCAGTGGCTCATACCTGTGAAATCAATGTCTTAAAAGGGTCACCGAGTTCAAAAGAGAGCTTGTAGAAAGAAGGGAAGACAAGCATGATATAATCACCATGGTAACAGCATCACTCACCTCCTCTGTAATCTTCGACTTCTTCTTCAGGGTGAGCGACACAAGCTTGTGACGCACACTGCTTTTTTTGTGACTGTCAATGTGAGTGTTCTGTAAGAGATGGGTGCAAAGTGACTTATAAATCATGAAAACATTGCCTCATTTGCCCCAGTGTATTAGTAATCTTCTCCTTCAACTGTTTCTTTGTCTAAAGTACCTCTCCTTCTCCCTGCAGAGCCTGCAGCTCTCTTTTGTAGGTTTTCTTTCCAAGTGTCTCATAGATCTTGGTCATGACAGGAATCTTCTCGCTGCCATCGCTGATGGCCGTGTGGTATTTGGGTTCTGGAAGGTCACCCATAAACCTGAGAATCGTGATCCACACGGCCAGAGCAGCCTGAAGAACGAGGAAATAACCAGTAACTCATCAAACAAACATTTATATACTAACAATTAAAAGTCATTAATATTATAACATATCAAGTCATTAATATATCATAAGTCATTTACAAGTTAGTAAAAATATTCAAATATTTTTAGCTTATATTTAGACAATATTTATTTAAAAAATTGTGCGTGTATATATATATATATACACACACACATATATATCTCACATTTATATTTATTAAAAATGTATATTTATATAAAACATATATTTACATTTGTTTTTAAAAAAGCTATATATATATATATTAATGTTTTATAGTTTTTATATACATATTGAATATGTATGTGTATATATATATATATATATATATATATATATATATACACACATATATTTATGTTGGTTAAAAAAATTATATTTATATACACATAAATAATAGGTAAATCAGAACTATTTTTACTTTTATACAGAGTATTTTTGTGCTGAATATGCTGAATTAAATAGATTTATTATCAGCATTCCTCTCGTCCACCATCTGTTTTTATTGTGCGTGTCACAATGCATTATGGGATTGCCTTCAATGTGAAGGATACATGCAATGTTTCCTTTAAAAAGACATCATCGTTACAAAGTTAATAATACAACTTCCTAACATCTAAAGTGCGTTTAATGTCATAAGTCAAAGGTTACATACCAGCTGATCTCCTTCGTCTTCGTGAAACAGCAATGGCTGTTTGAGAGGGCGGCGCACGTAAGTGTGAGTGGTCGTGCCCTGGAAATATGTGGCAGAGTACTTGGCAAATTTGTACTCCGACAAGTCTTCCACATCATCCTCTGGGAGAGGAAGAGCTTCATCCAGGTCTTCCTCCTCAAGCTCCCTGTGCGTTCGCTCCAGATCCTGAGGAAAACACAATGACATACTGGAGCTTAGTTAATCGACTAATTAATCAGGTGAGGGATCAGTTGTGTTTGGCTGCGGCTGGATTTAACCAATCGGCGAGATTTGCTGCTTGCAGTCGGGGAGGAGTTGAAAACGGAGACGTGAAGTTAAACACTTTCTGGTTCCCGTAGTGATGCTTGCATGGTGTTTGCATACTTAATCACAGATGAAGTAGATTAGCTGCAATATTTGTCAAATGCACAGATGTTTCAGGTGTTTTCATGTAAACACTTTTCATTTAATACTTTATGAACTGCTTAATACAGTACCTGCATATGCAAGAGTAAAGTTGAACATAAGCCTACATACTATTTAAATACCAATAAAGTGGGGTCTATACTTTTTATCAGATTTATTTAGATAAACATGGCATAATATAACATTAAGATTACATGAAAAGTGTTTTTATGGTTATTAAAATACGGATTTATCAGCACCAGTGGAAATTATGTGAGTTTATGATTAAAGCAAGAAAAATATCTTCCAAAGAGGAAAGAAAATAAACTTAATTCAAAGGAAAACAAGTCTCACCGTTTTTTCTTGTTTTAAGCAAAAATTTACTTAATTTTGATACATTTTTCAGAAAACAAGACTTAATATCATGTCATTTTGCTTCTCAAGTAAATGTATCTGGGTTTAAGAATGTTTAGTGATTTGTACTGCAAAACAAGACAAAAATACTGAATAAGAAATTAAGAGAGCTGGGTAGTAACTGATTACATGTAATCTGGATTACGTAATCAGATTCCAAAAATTAAGTTGTACTTGTAATTAGATTATCTTGTATACTCGTAATCAGACTACAGTTACTTTTTTATTGATTACATGATTACATGTTATTCCCACAATGGCAGTCAAATATTCAGAATTCATTGATTCAGGGATTCCCCAACTTTTTTGTCATCTGAAATTTCTTTGACCAAATATATTTACTTAATGTACCCCCTGAGATTTTAATTTGTAAGATAGTTCAATAATAAAGTCAATAATAATAATAAATAATAAAATTAAGTTCACGGTTCTCGGATGTTGGTTAATAGTCACATGACATGTAGGCAAACAAATACAATATGTTTTTTAATCTTTAATGCTTTTTTAGTATTGTTTTATTTTTATTGTTTTTATTTTATAATTATTTTTTTTTTATTATTATTGAATTACTTAATAGCTTTTCATTAAGCTCAGGAACCCCCTGCAGTTCCATCACAAACCCCAGTCTGTCTGGGAAACCTTGATGTAATGTAATATTTAATTCATGTTGTTGATAAAGAATGGAATATATTTTCTTTCTCTTTGTATTTTTATATCAGTATGGTACAAGATTATTCTACTCAAATCAATGTGATAAACAAGTAAGGTCAAAAGTAATCTAAAAGTAATCCAAATTATATGGATTACGTTACTAACTACAATTTTTGTCATGTAATTTACCTAGCTCTGGAAATTAATCTTTTGCAGTGTGCAAAGAATGTGCCAGCCGAGCCAACTGCTCTTGAATTGCTCTGTTTGATTGTACTTTGATGGTGGCATTTCAAGTCGAACAAAATGACTAAACAGCATGCACTGCTTCAAGTTAGACACAGACCCGGCAGTGCCTCATGAAGTCCAACACACCTAGTTTAGATTGTAAAAGCGACAGATCCCCATCCTCACCTCAAACCCAGCAGGCGCTTGACCCTCCTGACCAGGGAACGAGTTTGTGGTTCCCAAAAAGCCAAACATCTTGTCCACCATATCAGAGTCGTTGACCGGCTCATGTCGTGCTTTCTCCATTTGGTCCAACATTTCCTTTTTCCTCCGTGCCTCCTCTCTCTCCTTCTTCTCACGTTCGGCATCCTCTCGCGCCAGCAGTGCCAATCTTTCCTGGTGCTTCTTTTCGGCTTCTTCTTTGGCCTTCCTGGCACTCATCTGGTTCCTAAACTTCTGCTCCTCAGCCAATCGCATCTTCTCCGCCTCCAAACGCCTCCGATACTGAGATGGATGGAAAAAGAGAGTGATGCGTTTGGCGTAAACCGTATATCATAATCTACAAATAAATCAGGTCGTACTCACCTCTCCTTTGAGTCTTTTGTAGAGTCGGCGGGCGATCATTCCCCTTGTATACGCCTGGATGGTGATGACGGCCCAAAGACGGTGTCGAAATGCCCGGCGAACCAGGTATCCTCTGCAGCGGCCCTCGAAAAGGGTGATTCTCTGACGTGCAACGTGGTATGTCTGGTAGAGTTTGCGAGAACGATACAATGCCTGCAGACGTGAGAAACCACTGCGCATCTACAAGACGGGAAATGACTGTTAGATACTGGAGGGCCACAACTGCAGATAGTTGTAGAAGATATATGAGAATGTTTGAGACCAACCGCTCCGTAGTTCTTCCGGCAGTAATAACCCCTCCATGTTTTCTGGATCAACAAGGCTGATTTCTTCAACTTCAAGAAGTTAGATCTGTGAAAAAGATGACAATGTTTTTAATTCAGTTTGATGGACATTAAAAAGTCATTAATTGCCAAGTTAAAATTGGCTGTTGCTTTGAATTGAATACTGCATAAATTATTTTTGACTGAAATGCTTGTATTGAAATATTTTACACCAATGTATATTCTACCAATGATGAGCCTGTGTAGACACACATATACAACGAGTATTTTTATTTAAAAGTGATATGTTTTTTTCTAGGGCTGTCAACATTAACACGTTAACGCATGCGATTAATTCAAAATCCTTAATGCGTTAAAATAATTTGACTCATTTAACGCGAAAAAATTAGGGAAGCATGTGAAATTGCGTCATAACATAATTTACGTCACGCAGTTAGATGATCTTAAAGTCCATGCTGATTATATCAGAGATCAATCTGTTTCGCTTTAAAACACAAACTCTCTGTCATATTCTTTCATTGTATCTGAAGAGCGCGAGCCCTCCCGCATCGCGCTGTTCTTGTCTGAACATAAAGTTGAAACATCCCACTGCTGTATGGCCAGATGATATGAAAACTATGTTTCTCGGCTGGATAAAGCAAATCAGCTTCTTGCTATGAAAGTTTTGATGCAATTTTTGATGCAATTTACTTTGCAATCAAAGTAAAGACGATTGCGGTGACATACAGAGTCACTGCAATCGTGAGTCTGTTATACTGATGCGCAAACAAATCATGTACGAGCGCTCTCGATGCACTGATCGCACAATGTCTTTATGCACAGACACATTTCAGTACATTCACGTTGTTTTCACACACATTCAGGATAATGTTTGGATTTGTCCTGTGTATGTTGCTGTATACTTTAGTATATGCTGGTCAAGACGGTTGGTTTAGTTTTTTTTTTTTGGCATCTCCACGTGGTCCACTTTACTTATCTAAAATGTAAACAAGCTCTTTGCTATTGCACATACAGTACTGTACACTGTGAATTCTGAAACATTTTTTATGGGTGCTTTGGTGTATGAATTATATAAAATCATATCATTTATGATATGATATGGTTATTTGGTATCCTTTTTTGGAAAGACATCTAAATTTACCTTGAAAAAAGCTGAAAAATACAGTTTTGTGAAAATCACACTTCAATCTGATGGTTTACTTTGCTGGATATAGGCAATGATGGCAAAATGGAGGTGTTAAACAAGATAAATGGTGTATGCTTAATTTCACGATAAGTGTGTGATTAATCGCGATTAAGGGTGCGTGATTAATCGTGATAAAAAAAAAAGCCCTTGTTTTTTCACATTTTATAGCAATCACGGCATCAGGAACTTCATGATCAGACGATGTTTCTGTGGTGTGTTTGTGCTGTTATCTGATTTTCATAAGTGTATCAAACAACATAGACCACAAATGCAAATAAACAGTGGGTGTAATTCTTTTAGCATATTCCCCCAGAGTTCTTGCAACACAAACTAAACATCAGTAGTCATTCGTACCTGTCCTTGAATCCTCTGACAACTTTCTGAATGAGAATGACCTTATCAGTTATGGCCTTGTCTCTCTCGATTTCCAGCAGCATGTCATGGTGGTCCTGATAAAGGTAGAGAAGTATTTAAAGGACACATTAACTTTAACTATAAACTTAAACACGCTCCTGTGATGTTCCACTGATTATCAGATCATTTAATAAGCCTCATATTGATCTGTATCTGTCCTGGTCCTCCTGGTGTCGTTACTTCCTGTCAATGTGTATTGACACTGCCCTCTCTTCCTTCCTGCTGAGTTGGATTTCCTGTTTTAGAGAACTGGAAGGTGTGATAAAACCTCATTCCTGGAAAACTCATCCTGGCAGTTTAGTAATGGACAAGCTAGTTCCTGATCTTTGACCTCTGGCTGAGGGCAGCGTTTCCGGCAGCAGAAAAACACCCCCGAATATTGAGGTCAATACTGTTTGAGTTTGACACGACTGCATAAAATCCCGACATGGTTTTCAACAGGAAAAACAATGAGCTTATTTTTCCATGACCTATTTTTTATTTATTATTTAAATATTGCCTTCTGTTTTTGATTGTGAAAAACAAATCATAAATGGTCCCTTATTGGTATAATTAGTTGGTAGTTCTATAAGAAGATATTAGTTCTGCTTTAAGTACCTTCAGAAATATCTTTGTTTTTCCCATCTGCCAATCATCATCACGGCCCAATACAGCTTCAGCGATACGCTGACAGGTTCCTCTTAGGTCCCCCTAAATTTAAAAAAAAAAAAAAAATAGATAAAAAAATTGAAGAAAGTATAATAACATGTGGGTAGATGACAAACTGTTTTGGTGAACACCAAGATAAATGTATATATTTATACTTTAGTATATAGTCACGTGTGTGTGTGTGTGTATTATACATCGCTTTGCTTCAGAAGGCCTTTATTAACTCTCCAGAGCCATGTGGATATCTTTTATAATGGATTGTTACACTTTTTTGGGCTTTAAAATCTCCTCCTCTATCCACTGCCATTATAAAGCTTGGAAGAGCCAGGACATTATTTAATATAACTCCGATTGTATTTGTCTGAAAGTAGATTTTTGGGTGAACTACCCTTTAAGGACACTACAATGACTTTAGTTACATGTCAAAAACATGTACTACACAAAGACTAGTTGAAGTACACTGCATTTCCTTGTACAAGTAAGAGAATTTCTAGAGACAGTGAATTCATTAACTCACCTGTTTGTAAGCAGGTTTCACTCCGGGCATCAAAACACGGTATCTGTCCACAAACTCAACAAAAGTGTAGCGGATGGGGTATCCGGCCCGGCGAATCCGGATGGTTTCCATCATTCCAGAATACCTGAGCTGTCTCACACACAGCTCAAGATCAAAGAGCTGGAGAAAGATGGAGAGATTATTACATAAAAATCTCTTAAAATTAAACATTTGGTGGCAACTTTAAAATAACTAGTAACATTAACAAACATAACACTAAACTGATCATTAAACGTACATTCTTGAAGCTGGAAATACAAGACACTTAATTTACCACAAACTTGGCTATGTTTTAACTTACTGAAGAAAGTTATTATAATATGTTACCAAATAGTTAAACAGTGTAACAATAGTTAATGTTCATTTCTACATTCACAAATACATTTTTAAAATCAAAAGTTGTATCTGTTAACAGTTAATGCACTGTGAACTCAGATGAACAATGTACAATTGTATATTTTTTTTTAACTAACATTAACAAATGTTAGCAAATGCTGTAAAAAATATACTGGTTTACCATTCTAGCTGTAGAGTAATGCTGGTTTAACTCACCATGGGTTTCTTGTACTCATTGGGTTTGATGCAGCGGACGAAGAACGGCTGACACACACTCAACGTGCGCATCAACAGCTCCAGAGAGCGCTTGAATTGACTGCTCAGTGTCGGGGAACGTTTTCTGGTCTCCGCCCCCTGTGCATCAGGAAACACATACACACACAGAAGGACATGCACTTTAAAAAGAAGGCCAGGAAGAGTGGTGAGCAGAGGTCAGGACTGTTTTAGGGTGAACCTGTCAAGAAATGACTGGGTTGGTTTTGATTTGAAATATCTGCTTGTTTTTCTAAGTTCAGAGCTCTTTCATCCTCAAACGAGAAACGGTCTCACCTCAGGAACTGTGTTGGACAGATATACTGTATTTTCTAGACAGATGCAGGTCACATTATTTCTGTCTACTTAGGAGAACAAAAAAGGTGGAAAGGGTTAAAACTGGGTTGTGCCATAAAAAAGTGAATGACATTTAAGGCTCATAACAAACACTAATAGTGGTGTTTGTCTGTGCCAACCCGTTCCCATGATGCTAGGTTGTTCTGGGTGGTTGCCAGGAAGTTGCTATGCGGTTATCAAAGTGTTCTGATGATTGCTATGCAGTTGCTAAGAAAACACTGATGCTGCATCCAAATATGCCTACTTCCAGTAGGTGAAAAACTATATGTGAGCCAAATAATATGTCAGAATTCATAATATTTATTAAAAAAAAAAAAATTGGCAAAAAGTACCCGGATGATCTACTACATCCAGCAAGATTCTGAAGTGCGCATTCACTAGACACTTTACTATCCCAGGGGGCAACGGGAGAGGATTTATGAATGGAGGTAAAGTGACACAACTGACGGCGTAGGTCACATGACAATGACGACATGCTGGATGTAATACATCCGAATTTCATTCATAGTACACACATTCATACTACAAAGAACATACTTTCTTAACGGTCACAAAGTGAATTTTTTTTTTTTTTTTTAAATGTATCACAGTTTCCACAAAAATATGAAGCAGTACAACTGTTTTTAAAAATGATAATATAAGAAATGTTTCTTGAGCAGCAAATCAGCATATTACAATGATTTATGAATGATCATGTGACACTGAAGACTGGATTAATGATGCTGAAAATTCAGCTTTGCATCACAGGAATAAATTACAATTTACAATATACCTATTACTATGGAGCCCCTAAAGGGACACGGTGAAGGATGTCAATGCTTTTGTGTTTTCTCGCAAAAGTTTTGTGAGGAAATGAAAAAGCATTGAAATATTTTTCCTCCCATCTCATATTTTATCCATCACCATGTCCCTTTTGGGGCTCTGTATATTACAAGAGAAAACAGTTATTTTAAATTATAATAATATTTCACAACATTAATGCTTTTACTGCACTTTTAATCAAATAAATGCAGCCTTGGTGAGCAGAAGAGACTTCTTTAAAAAAAACTTACCGACCCCAAAATTTTTAACAGTAGTGTAAATTGGTAAACATCATCTACCAGGCAAATGTCTGATTGCTTAGAACAGTGGTTTTCAACCTGTGGGCCACGGCCCACTAAGGGTCCTCAGTGATCCTCCAGGTGGGCTGCGAGATAACTTAAAATTAATTTAAATATATTAATATAATTCATTAATTTAATTATTAAAATGTTACATTAAAAAAGCTAAATTAAATTAATTAAAAATACATTTAAAAACAAGGCACCACCTCTCTTGTAAGTATTCTGTGATTGTTTTGGTTCAGCCCAGGCCGTTTCTCATCGTGCTGCTGTGAAATACAGACTGAATGGTGGCTCAAAACCCTCAAAACACAAACTCAGTTTGAAAAAGAAAACTAGTGTTGTTAAAAAGGTTTTGATGGATGACAATTGTAATGAAGGTAAAGATGATTACAGTGACATACAGGAGTCATTCATAAGGCATGCCCGAGTCCGTTATTATTCGCAAACAAACCACATGTGCGATCTTGACTCACTGATCGCTATAACATCGTATTTCTGCATGAACACAGTTCAATACATTCGCGTAGTTGTCAAAATTAATGTACTGTGAGTGTTTTATAACAGATGCTCGCCTAACAAGCATGTTTGAGAGGATCAGTGGTGTTATATGTGTTTAATATTTTTTAGGGGATGCACCGATACCGATACTAGTACCGATACCAAGCTTGTGTACTTGTAAAAATACCCCTGATACCAAAGAACTATACCTCACGTGACATAACTGACAGAATTTTCCGTGCACAGAGACACCGGCGGCAGCAGCGGAAACAATGTCAGCCTCAGAGGTGTGGAAATACTTCAAAATAAGTGATAACAACACACACACATTGCGAACTACACGCTTTCGTTATCGATTAGTGAAGGCGGGATAGGCGGAATCGCGCTGAATGACACAGACCAGACGCGTCTGGTCATCTCTCTCTCTTTCTTGCGCGCGATCCCAGTTCTCTCGGGGCCTGTTTACACCTGGTCACTTCATGCGTTTTCTCTATTTGGATAGCTATCTGATTTATCAAAATGATTGCATTTACACATGGCCACATAAATGTGTCTCCGCAAAACGGATACAGATCCGATCTTCAATTCCCGCGCTATATGCAGATTTCATGGAGTTCACGTCACCGAAAGCAACAAATATGAGCTGTATTTTATTGATCATCAGCTTATTTCAAAATCAAAGATGCAACCGGAGAGAGCACAGCAACAGCACTGGTAAGATCATTTAGTGTCATTACTTTTAATGAAGATTATTGTGTTTTGAGCGTCTGAGACTTACTTTCAGTTTGATTTGCGGCAGTTTGCGCGTTTTCTTGCTGAATAGATATCAGCTGCTCATCTGCGGCAATGCGTGCTGCAGTGGCGCTGTCATATCAGGCTATAACATGTTATTTAGCCCATAACACGCTCTCACATGTTTATTTTTTTAGTATTTTTGGGAGGAGTTAAATTTACATATGCGGTTTCAACAACCAGATGCGTTTAGACCTGTTCAGTTTTGACTGGAACATGTGTCAGTATCCATGGATTCGGTTTTAAAGGGACCGTAGCTTATATTTGTCATTAATTTCAATAAAACAACAAAACATGTTATATAAATGTATACATGGTAAATAAACCTAATATATCTGAAAAACAAGTTTATTTAATTTTTATCTCTATAGTATTTGTTGTAATTTGTTTGTAAATTTCTTTTTATATAACAACAATTATATATATTGGTAATTATGCCCTTTGAAGGTTATTGGACACTGTAATTTTTGTTCTTTAAGTTTGTGCTTGGTGTAAAAAAGGTTGGGAACCACTGGCTTAGAATATAAATAGCTCACTAATATGATGTTAGTCATTTTTATTTCACTTTCATTCATTTGTAACCAATTTAAAATAATAATAGTCATGCATCATGGCTGGTAAGCGCTAGTAATTCTCATTCACATGTCATATCAGCAAAAACGGTTGCACTTTATTTTACAGTACATGCACTTACGTGTACTTACTGGGTAACATAAGGTAACTACATGGGTTAAGGTTAGGTTTAAGGGTAGGTTTAGGGTTAGTACCTAGTTATTACAGTTATTGTGATCACTATAATAAGTACATAGTACGTACATGTGGAACAGGACTGTAAAATAAAGTGCTACCGCAAAAAAAACCATTGGAAGCAGGTGCAGTGTATCTACTGTTAACAGCATAAACTAAGAATTAGTTACTGTAAACTACTAGTCTTCTACCACGATTTTACCTTATGGAGTGAACCTGGTTTGCCAAGACTGTCACGAGACACATAACCACACAAAAACTGGCACCACATTTCACAAACACAGAAAGAAAGAGGGAAGCATGTATGGGACCTAGTCCATCCGTAATATTAAAAATAGATTTTTAATATTCAAAGATGTTTCACTTTTTTTAGAAAGTATAATGGAATAGCATGGTTTTAAGATAATACTGCTGTATTTTTTTATTTTAATTATAGTAATCATTCAATATCAAAGTACCGTGGTATTACCATCTGATACCATCACTGTATTATCACTTGTGAGGGAGTGTTGAAATAATCTAGTGTGTATATAGTAAAGTCTATAAGACTATGGTGAAGACCAAAATGAGATGGAGACATTACCATAGCAACATCCGCCTGAAAGATCTGCTTTATGAATTTGTTTTTGGAAGAGTGCACAAGCTGAATGATGTCACCGTGCAGGGTGTCTCGATTCTTCTCCAGAAAACCTGCACAGACACATAAAAACATTTATTATCAAGCATATAACTATTAACTACATCAGTGCTTGGATGCTCTGGGTGGTTTCTAGGGTGTTGCTAGGAGTTTTTTTAATGGCTCAAGTATATGCAGGGCTAGATTTGAGGGGGGGTGGGGGGATCCCCCTTGTTGAAAAAAATGACAAAAAGCATCCCCTCTGTAAAACCACCACCCCCCTTTACAATCCCCATTAGATTGACAGTGTTGCGCATAATGTAAAACTTATCATGCAAATGAAATATTAAAATTCTCTAACGAACTATAAATAACAGCGATTGGCCAATCAGAACTCAATATTGTAACAAGCTGCGCATAGTCAAGCTTTCGTCATTTTTCTCACTGTTCAAACTTCGAAATCACCAAGAGAATGGTTCAAGATCACCTTTGGATGTTCTTTTTTAAAAAAAAAGAGAGAACAGGAGGTATGATATTTCTTTGATTAGTGTTTAAGGACATTCCCCTGACATAACATTAGAGAGAATGATAAACATAGCTAAAGTGCGTTGATTCATTAAGGGATCGTTGTCAAAGTGGTATTAAATTATTTAAAGTAAATTTAATCACTGAGGTGATAATGAACACATGCATATATTTTAGCTAAATGTATGCGTGTTTATTTATGTATTTTTTAAAAAAGCTATGAGCTGAGTTCCTACATAACTGTTTAAATCTGCACAGAAAGCATTCAAGCCACGGCAAGAATGTACTGCTAATAGCTTGACATCAGCACTCAAGCCGCCGGCTGCTAATAGTTCGAAAGCGACACTTTTGACAAAGTTTCTGACTGTTTCTATCCAGTTATTTAGAACAGAAAAGATGCGTGATGTACGTGAGGGACTGAGAGACGATTCTGAGAGAGTTTCATTCAGAAATGATCACCCTATTCTTTTTATCTTTACTATCCATTGTTAGAGTTGCAGATGATAATGATTAGACTATAAACAGTGCCCTCCGAAGGCATCAATGAGGTTGTTTTCCATGCAGAGTGTGTGTGTGAGAGAGAGTCTGATGCTCAACCATCCAATTCTAGTCATATAAATAATTTAATCAATAATGCTTATGCCTATATTTTTTTTCTACTCTTTAATCCTATAAATAAACACGTTTTAAAATGTTTTAAAAATTAGACAAATGTTATAATCATTGTCAAACAAAACACCATCCTGCTTGGAATTTTTTTTAAATTTACATTTTAACCTCTGAGTATATGCATTTGGCAGAATGCAATCTTTTATTTTCCACAAGTCCAATCATTTAGAAAAGTAATTTACAATAAAAAAAAATATTTAGGCCTAAATGTGATGCATATTTGTCAGTCATACATAAATGAAACTGGTTAGAAACAGGTAATATTTTCTGCAATCAAAAAAGTGACAGTTTATTATTCACCATTTGCATCTATTTGATTTTAAATAATCATATTTTCAAATGAAAATGATAAAACTATTAAATTAATTCAGATAAAAAGTATCAACATGGTTGAAATATAGCTAGCTGTGGAACAAGCAATATTTATTTAATAAACTGTATGAGATTGAAACAGTGGATTAATTGATGATACATAGAGCACATTTACATGCACACCAGTAAGCTGATAACTAACAAATATCAGCTTATTGAAATAACCAGTTTTCCCCATTTACATGCAAACCAGTAAACTGACAACGCATGTAAACCGCGTTTATATGACTTTAATAATAAATCGGGTTATTTCCCTGTAGTGATGTAAAAAAAATAAAATAAAAAAATTTTTTTTTCATATATGACTGAGTATTCCATGTTATGTCAGTTGTAATGTTAAATAAAGCTTGCAAAATGTCAGTGGGAAACTTACGGCTCAATATTCTCTCATGCAGCTGCAGATGCAGCATTTTGACTGTACCACTTCTACTTCTGCTGCACGAGATTTTCTGGGTCTTGAAAGAGTCTGCGTTTGCGATATTTCCTTCTTCCTTTCCTGCAAAACGCTTGCTCTGTCTGGATGCATTTAAATCTGCACTAAGGATGCGTTTCTGTCCCATATCACACATGCGCACTTTAATAAGCAGACAGGAAGCGGGTTAATGCGTTTACATGCCGCGCGAAATCGGTGTAAGAGCCAAAAAACTACCTGTTCCAGTTTATGCTTAAGCCGTTTATGACTCTGATAAAAGAAAACGGGTTAAACGCACTCATATGGTTATGGTGTATTTAAAACATATTCAGTTTATTACAGAAATTTTACTTGCTTAATACCAGTTTCATTTATGTATGACTGACATATATGCATCACATTAAGTTTATTAGTTTAGTTTTATGCTAAAACTGTGTAATTCAAATGGATGGAATTTTTAATGCAATTATGCAATACATAAATCTTAAATGTAGGCCTAGGTTTTTGAGAGTAGATTGAATGCATCTGAATATCATGTATGATGTGAAGGATACCTACCTCTGGTCTCGTAGTAGACCACACCAGCAAAGTGCTGGATACCAAACTGTGTTTCATAAGTGTTTTTAGGTGGAATGTAGTTGGTATTAAGTTTGTGTTGAGAGTTGAGTTTGTTCAGCATGGTGGTGTCTGTACCCTGAGACATGAAAAAGAAACGGTCAGCATGAGCACAGGATACAGTATGTGAACGTACAGTACAAATCAGCAATGTCTCTCACCTTGGGAAACTTGCTCTCCTCGTCAATGAGAGAGATGATATTCATGGGCTTTATGGCGATCATGTCCAAAGCGTCCTGGTTGTCAGTGAACTCAATGTGCTGCCAGTTTATGTTCTCAAGGTTATATTCTTCCTGCTCCAGCTTGAAAACATGACGGACGAAGAATTGCTGCAGGTTTTCATTGGCAAAGTTGATACACAACTGCTCAAAGCTGGAGGAGAGATACAGCTGCATGAGGGCCACCATTTACACTACTCAAATAAAATGCATTACGAAGAAACTCTACGTACAATATCAGGAAATGTCTAAACATTATATTATTACATTTATTTATAAGTATTAATTTCAATTAATACAATAATCATTATGAAATATACAAATTTATTTAATCAATTTAAACATTAAATATATAAATATCATTATTCATTTCATATATTTAATTTTAATTCATGTATTATTTGGTATTAAATGCATTAATTAATTTATTATTTTTAAATATTGTTTATATATATATATATATATATATATATATATATATATATATATATATATATATATATATAAATATATATATATAGTATTATTAAAGCAAATTAAAATATTTAATAATGAATACATTAATCAATATAAAATATATCAATCTATTAACTGATTTTATTAAACATTTTACATTTATTAATTATAAATAAATGTATTAATTGATTATTTTATTTTTTATTAAAAAATCTATTAATCATTATTCATTTAAATTCAAACATTTAATAATTCAAAACAAAATATTTAATATAATAATTATTTTTAAATATATACATTTCAAAGCCGTGAAGTCAAGCCAGCATTCTCTGAAAAGGAAAGTTGCTTTAGAGGTGGAGCTTCAGAAATATTTAAATTTTGATGATATGAAATATTTGAAATAATATGCACTGATGAATTGTACACAGTCAGACCAGGATAGTGCATTAAGGTTTATTTTGATTACAATTTGACTAAAATCTGTCATGAACCATCATATGCATGATAATTAGGATTAGTGCCACTAATGAATAAGTACTCAATTTGCAAATCATTTTTTTAATGTGTAACAGGGACACTATAATGTAGTGTTTGCAGGATTTATGCTGTATATAAGTGTGTGTGTGTGTGATATTTTCTACCTGTTAACTGTGAAGTTTTCAAAGCCGAATATGTCGAGCAGGCCGATGGATCTCCGCACTGCTTTGAGCTCAAGGGATGGAGGCTTATAAATGGCAGCATTGATTTTCTCGACAATCCACACAAACAAACGTCCATATATTCCCTATGAGACACATAGCTAATTAGAGGCTGTTACCAAACCAGATTAGGTGTGTAGATGAAAGTGTGAGATGGTTTTACCTTAACAAAGGCATCTCGCACGTCCAGCGCCTGTTCAATACTGAGAGGAGTGGACACCGTCTCTCCACGGGTTATTATGGTTCGGCTGGTCAAGCAATTCATCAGGTCCTTCAAGTCCACCTATGAAAACACAATAATATAAAAATTTCAGCTGTCAAAAAGTTATTTTCCTAATACAACATCGTATAATAAATAAATAAATAGAAATGTATCAACTTATGCATACATTTTTTTGTGGAAAAAGTTACAATTCATGAGAAGATAAAATTTCTCTAGTTTTTGCACCCTGTAGAAATCTTCACTCCACCACAGTAGTTTTCCATGTTAGTCACTAGAGGGCGCACAAACACCTTACTGATCTTGCATTTACTTGTACTAGCGTGCTGATACAGTCAAATGTCAGATACCTCAAAGACTAGAATCTTGATTGACTCATTAAAAGATTTATGTAGCATCAGCTTTATACTTAAATGCATCTAAATCACCATAACATCAGCAATGTCTTTTATGACATTTTCTGATTTAGAATCATACCTCTAATAAAACAGCAGCAGTGGTGAGATCTGAGCAACGAACAACCTCACAGGCATCCAGATTATCATATGTGCGAGCTGGGGAGGAAGTTTACAACACCATAAGTTGTTAAATACACAGTTTCAGGCTGTTTAGACACATTTGTCCCAGCAAACTCACCCTCGTAGTTCAGGTTGCCCATGTGCAGAATAGCGGCTAGCAGCTTGGAAATCTCCCAGTTCTCTTTATCCGTGAACATGAGGACCTTCATGGCTGAACGGATGTTTGAGTATTCCTTCTGATCATCACGACCGTCACAAACAGTGCAGTTTCCCTGAGTTTAGACAGGTCAAAGTTATATTATCTGTATATTTGATGTACATTGTCAACATCTGTACGCACAGCAAGAACATTAAAGATCATCACTCACAATAGTAAGGTAGGTGTAGTCTGTGGCATTACCCAAGCCTAGTTTCTTCTTCTGGTCTGGAGTCATTCCCTTCAACATACAGTAGAAAATGTGGTAGTTTCTTTCATCACGGGCCTGAAAGAGTAAAAAACAACAACAAATGTTTCACAAACATTGCCATTTGGACTGATTTTATTTTAATCACATAAATACAACATAATGATGTTTTGAGAAAACCTACCCAGTAAATATTTTCACAACCATTCACTTTTTTATGTTGGACAATGAAACTGAAACACTGGCCAATAAAGTGTTGGAGCTTTCATGCCTATATATGAGTGGTCTGGTAGCCAATCTTTACTGATTTTACATTCCATCAGTAAGAGTGTGAAGGTTGAATTTGAAGAGTAATAGCACAGCTGTACATAAAATATTGCAATCCACACAACATAATATGAGGCATATCAGAGTTCAAAAGAGGTCAAATGTTGGTGCACATCTCACTGACTCATCTGTGACCAGGACAGCAAGTCTTTGTGGTATATCGAGAGCTATGGTATCCAGGGTATTTTCGACATACCACCACGTAGGACGAATCCAACAGGAGTAACTGTCGAAGCAAAAGGAAGCTGTCTGAAAGGGATGTCCAGGTACTAACCTGGATTGTATCCAAAAAAACATAAAACCACAGCTGCCCAACTCACTGCAAAATTAAATGCACACCTAGACTCTCCTGATTTCACCAAAACTGTTTGTCGGGACTCGGGAGCTCCACAGAGCCAATATCATGGTTGGGCTGCTATAGTAAAACTTTTGTTCACTCGTGCCAATGCCAAATGTCAGTTTCACTGGTGGCAACAGTGCAAATCTTGGGCTGTGGACAATGTGAAACATATATTGTTCTCTGATGAGTCCACCTTCACTGTCTTTCCCACATCCGTGGGAGTTACGGTGTGGAGAATCCCCAAAGAGGCTTAACACCAGGACTGTTGCTGCCAAGAGTGAAGCACAGGGGTGGATCAGTGATGATTTGGGCTGCAATATCATGGCATCATGTGCTTGATGGGCGTGTCACTGTCAAGTACTACTGAACCATTTTGGAGGACAATGTGCACTTAATGGTTCAAACATTGTTCCCTGAAGGGGGTGCCGTGTATCAGCATCATAACGCACCAATACACACAGAAAGACTTGTGACAGAATGGTTTGATGAACATTAAAGTTAAGTTGAACATCTCCCATGGCCTGCACAGTCACCAGATCTAAATGCTTTTGAGCCACTTTGGCGTATTTTGGAGGAGTAAGTCAGAAAATGTTTTCCTCCACCAACATCACATAGTGACCTGTGAACTTTTCTGGAAGAGAAATGGCTCAAATTCCCTCTGGCCACTGTGAAGTAGGCACTACACCATATTAATAAATTATTATGGTCTAAAACCATGTGTTTTAGTTTCATTGTCCAACCTACCTACACTACTGAATAAAAGTTTGGCGTCATCACTTTTATTTATCAAGGACATGTCCAATTGATCAAAAGACATTTGTAATTAGCTCTTTTGAACTTTATATTCATCAGAGAATGCTGAAAAAATGTATCACGGTTTCCACAAAAATATAAAACGGCACAACTGTTTTCAACATTGATAATAATAAGAAATGTTTCTTGAGCAGCAAATTGGCATTAGAATGATTTCTGCTGCTGAAAATTCAGCTTTGCTATCATAGGAATAAATTACATTTCAAAATATATTCAAACTGAAAATAGTTATTTTAAATCGCAATAATATTTCAAATAAATCAAATAAAAATAAAAAAAAAAACTGAATGGCAATGTATTAGCCAAAGAATTCGGATTCAAACTTGTTCATACCTGTCGACACACTCTGGATTTCTCCAGAAGGTACTGCTCAATCTTTGCTCCCTCTATGGCTCCTCTTTTGTTGAAGTGGATGTCGATATACTTCCCAAAGCGGCTGGAGTTGTCATTACGGATGGTTTTAGCATTCCCAAAGGCTATTGGGTAAAGTTGGGTAAACAACCAGAATGTAATCCGCTTGTTTCTGACAGATATGTGGTTCTTAGAGCTCAAACCCCTCCAGATGGTCCCTGGTTCTCTTACCTTCTAAGATGGGATTTGCCTCCAGCACCTGCTGCTCAATCCAGGAGTGCTGCCCACTGATAGCCGCCAAAAACTGTAGAATCAACTTGGTACTTTCGGTTTTTCCTGCTCCAGACTCACCACTGATGGGAAAATATAGATAAACATACATACACTCTTGAAAATAAACGTACCAACCAGGGTTTTTGCAGCAATGCCATTAAACATTTTTAGTTCCACAAAGAACCTTTCAGTCAACAGTTCTTAAAAGAACTTAGTTTGAAGGACCTTTTTCCCACTATAAAGAACTATTTGTGGAATGGAAAGGTTCAGTGGATGTTAAAGGGATAGTTCACCCAAAATGAAAAAAAAAAATGAAAGTAGTTCCAAACCTGTATGAATTTCTTTCCTCTGCTTAACACAAAAGAAGATATTTTGAAGAATATGGGTAACCAAAACGGTCCCATTTACTTCTGTAATATGGAGGAAAAAGAATACTATGGAAGTCAGTGGAGCCCATCAACTGTTTGGTTACCCACATTCTTCAAAATAATGAATTATTTTTTTGTGTTCAGCAGAAGAAAGAAATTCATATAGGTTTGGAACAACTTGACGGTGAGAAATGATGACAGAATTTTCATTTTTTGGTGAACTGTCCCTTTAAGGTTGGGTCGTGTCTATATGGTAAACTTTGTTCTGGGAAAATTATTTGCACTGGCTGCTACCAAGATAAGAGTAGGAGTAGGTATCTGAGATAAGTCCCAATTTTGGGACTACAGTAGCACTGTCAACAGCATCAAAAATACTGTCCTGTACTTTAAACTAGTAGATCAAGTGAGATCAAAGTTGGCGTTAGGTTTAAAATAACCAAATTAATGTTTGGGTCGGGATCAGAATCGGCCTTCAGGTCAGGGATAAAGTAAGGCTTAGGTTTAAGCTCAAGAAAAGGGTTCAGGTTAACCTTTAGATACCCAGATCCTAAATAATAGATAGACATTAAGCTTGAATGGAAGCACTCACACTAAGCGTTGCTAACGGTGTCTTATAGGTTTACGCACCTTATGATACAACACTGGTCTTTGTTGTTGCGTTGCATGTTGAAGTAACAGTTGTCAGCGATGGCAAAGATGTGTGGAGGCATCTCTCCAATCTTCTTGTTGGTGTAGAGGCGAATCTGGTCTGCCGTATAGATGGGTAGCAGCTGATACGGGTTTACAGCCACTAAGATGGACCCAGTATACGTCTATAAAGGGCAGAGAAATAGAGCTGAAGCAGAGGAACTTGAGTGGAAATGTTTGTTTCTTTGTTCTTGAATGGATGTAAAAATGAATAAAACAACCTCTTAGGAATATAATTCTTGTCATCAGGACATTATGACACTGTAGAATAATTATGTAAGGCAAAAAAATAAACCTAAAACTTTTATTGTCTTATAAGTTGTTTTTCTTCTTGCAATATTGACAGTTTAAAGCATGTAGAGGACATGCAGATATCAACAGTCATGTTACGGCACAAGACAGTCATATTGGTTATGAGGCACAGCGAGTGAAGATGACAATGAGACGGGAGTGCACGGGCATCTTGCTTTTCGGAGGGTGCTGTTACAGTGGGATGTATCAGTGTCCTGTTACTGCAGACCTCAGAGCCATGTTGAAATGGAGAATCATAATGAAAACACACTCACTCAGAGTGAGGCAATGAACAGCGAGCAGCCATGCACGAGAAAATGATGTGTCTGCGTACTCACCCGACCACCACAGTTAGTCTTCATATAGAGAAAGAGAAGAGAAGAGAATATAACCAGAGCAGATAACTGAGGGGAGTTACTAAAGACAGGCTAGATAAAGCTCTTGATTTAATTCTTGGAACAGAGTAACTGTTTTTGTCTTTGCGATGGCCATAATGAAACAAAAATATAATATTATTTATTCTAATTAATAATATTTTAATTTATTTACAGTTGTGTCAAAATAAATATAGATAATATAATAATTATATATTTATTTGAAATGTATTTATTTATTTGATATTGAGTAACTGATCAAATTAGTGTACCTGAATAATTATTTTATTAATTTAACTCATGGAACAGGGCAGCAAATCTTTTACAATGATCAACTGAAATATCACATTATTAATTCCAATAAATATTTGTTTGTTTGTTTGTTCTGACACAATAGTTTATATATGTATTTATTTATTAGAAATCATTTTGAGTAACTGATCAAATTAATAGACCTAATAATTACTTTATTAAACAATCACTTTAATTATAATTATTATACAGTATATATATATATATATATATATATATATATATATATACTGAATCACTGGTGATGTAACATGGTGTTTTGCTGGTTTACCTGGCTGGCCAGCTGACAAGTGTCCAAAACCCCTCTAAAACCAGAAAACCGGACTATTTTTCCTGCTGTGTTTTGCTGTGTGTATATATATATATATCAAGTCAAGTAAAAATGAGAAATGTTGCCTTAGCAAAAAAAAAGGTTGAAGTTTTTTAGATCTTACTTTATTTAAGTTTATATACATATATATATATATATATATATATATATATATATATATTCACACAAGTAACTGATTTAATTCTGAGTTAATTCTGGGACCTGCATAAAATTATTATTTTTTTTTTATTTTTTTTATTTTATTTTATTAATTAAATAATAAAATAATAATTTTATTCAGGTCATTCACATTTATACATTTATTAACTAATCTAAAACCTTCAGTAGAAACCTATTCAAAACATACTTTCCATTAAACACAACTGCCCCTTCACATCTGATGTGGAGTTTTGCATTAATCGTACAAAAAATAGACCTTCAATACCACGAACGGACAGCAGGACTTACATAGATGAGATGTTCTCTGTAGCGGATGAGAAGGTTCCGGAGGATTCCCGCCTCATTCAGATCCCCCAGTCGAATCATGTCCTCCACCCCGTGGATGGAAGTGGGGTGCATCGGCTTGATGTTCGTGGCATTTTGGGGAGAGATCCAGTGTTCCTGAAAAGAATGCAGATTCAAAGATTCAATGCAAAAGAAAACACACACAAAAACACACACCAAAGAACTTCAGAATAATTAGTTCCAAAGTCACATGTCTAGTATTTATATGAAATTAAACAAGCGTAATGCAACAACTCATGGGTAGATCAGCCAGAAGAAGAGCAGCTTTTCAGCCCAACAGATCAGCAATGATTACTATGATCAATAACTTACATTTCCTTCATCATCCAAGACTTGGATCTGACCAGAATCACAGAGCTTCACCACGGCTCCGATCGGGACCTCAAATTCCCGGCCTGTCTTCAGGTCCAGCCAGACATAGTCGCCCTAAAACACATTTGAGATCATCAAGCATCATGGCAGTATTATTTTAGATTTGACGGAGATCCTATTATAGTTGTAAATAATATTTTTTATCAGTTTTTGTCTCATTTACATTTTCATTTTAGTTAATATTTTAGTAATTTTGTTGTGTTTTTGTCATTTTTTAATGTTGCTAAATAGTTTTTATCAATTTTTATTTCAGTTTTAGTTATTTTAGTAGTTCAAGATCAACTAAATTAAAATGAGAAATGTTGTTTAAGTTTTTTGGGTTTTATGGTTTTAGTTTTAGTTAACTAAAAAAAAAAGTTTAAATATTGTAAATAACATTAGTCTGACACCATCACTTCATTCAAAACTGAAAACTGAGACACTGTGACATCATCATTGCATGATGTAACTCAAAAAATGCTGCAAACTGAGTCTGATCACTTAGTAAACCTCTCCTCATCAACATTTACATGTACGCATTTTGCAGATGCTTTTATCCAAAGCAACTTACAATAGAGGAACTTCAACAAGATGCATGATTTGACGAATCATGCAGGACATCATGCCCAAATTAATTCAAATGTTAATGCACCAAAATACTTCTTAAAATAATTCAAACAAGAGATACAATTTCTCCAAATCAAACAAGTCGCTCGTATCATATGAATAGTAAGCAACTGGCAACTCTCCACACATACCGGTAACAGAGTGCTGTGTTTGAACACAGTGTTGACATTTCGTAATAATGCCCACTTTGCCTGATCCTTCTCATAGAGTTCAACGTAATCCCGACGCTTGTACATCCTCACGAGATCAAACTCTAATCCATGCAAATGGCAAAACTCCAGACCGAGAACATCTAATATACCACACACACATCCACACCCTCACTTCCTCAGCAGGTGTGTGACCATTGAAACCCACCGTCCAGAGACCCAGGATATCACAAAGAAAAAAAAAAGTTTCCTTCCGGTCAGACAACAGGACAAAAATAAGTTGTCTGCACTACGTCCTGAAACACACAAACCTCTCAGACACCTTTAGGGCATCGTTTGCACAAAGGGAACCAAATCTGAGGCCCAAAGGTGTTCTGTGTGGATCGTTCCTCTCTGTATTTATTGCTCCATTCACTTTCTTGTTCTTTAAGTTAGTTTTTGTCTGCTGTCTCACTGTCTCTACTCTTTCTTGTGTATACGGTGTGCATGGTGTGTGTCCCTGTCTTTCCTGTGAGGAAGGGTTGGTCATTGCATTGGGTTTGGAGGTGGATCCCCTGTTAATATGGAGCTTTTTAATTAACTAAATATCCCCAAAGGCAAATCAATACAGGTAGAGGGAGAACCCAACACCGTTTGGCCGCAGCTGTCACGTCTGAGAAGGCAGCATTGCCAGCCAGCGTCGCTGATACAATCCTAGCAACGACACACGGCTGAATAATTCATGCCAAGACAACAACTGCATTGTTAGCTCACTCCTCCTCTTTGTCTTTCATTATCAAACCTCCTAACAGACTATCAGAGGATAAAACAAGAGCACTCTGGGAAAGTATTCACTGAAAAGCAAGACTTCAAAGTGTGCAGAAACAGAAACTAAAAAATAAAAGGGAAAATACTTTTAATTGTGAACATACAGTATACTCACAAAATAGCAAATGTTGTTAGCTATAGAGCAAATGTCACCAAACCAACACGGGTTCCTATATTGACTGCAAATAATTTTTATTAAATTGTCATGATATAATAATAAAAGTAGTTTTTATTGTTCATTTACAGAGCAGCACAACTGTTTTCAATAATAAGAAATGTTGGGAACATTTTACTCATTCATTAACATTAGTTAATGTATATTAACTAACATGAACTAACAATGAGCAATACATTTATTACTGTATTTATTAATCTTTTAATGTTAGCTAATAAAAGTACTGTCGTTCATTGTTTGTTCATGTTAGTTCACAAAACAATAACTAACGTTAACAAATACAACGTGTGATTTTAATAATGTATTAGTAAATGTTGAAATTAACATTAATTAACCTGCTGTAGAGGTATTGTTCATAGATTTTGTTAACTAAAGTAGTTAACTAATGTTAACTAATGAAACCTTATTGTAAAGTGTTACCGAAATGTTTATTAAGCACCAAATTTTGAATTAGAATGATTTCTGAAGGATCATGATTTGACACTGAAGACTGGAGTAATGATGCCGAAAATTCAGTTTTGCATCACAGGAATAAATTACATTTTAAAATATATTAAATAGAAAAATATTTGTTTTAAATTGTAATAATACTTCATAATTTTGCTGTATTTTTACTCGAATAAATGGAGCCTTTGTGAGCATAAAAATACTTTTTTCAAAAACATAAATTTTTTTTATGACTTTTCAATACTAGTGCACATATAGACTATTCACACATGAATGACAATCACCAAAAATAATGAATAAGCTCGATGATTTCTGTTTGTCCAATCCGCCAGGTTCACATAATGCACCAAGATTTTGTTTTTTAATCATTTGTGATTCTGTAATGGACAAAGCTAAGCTAAGCACAGTTTGACTATTTACAAAGTTGTTGGGGTCGACAAATGCTCTGAATGTGGCATAGACACACAACATACCATCTCCGAAGTTCAGATCATTGGAAGAACATTTAGAAACTGGACCTCTAATTAAATACCCCTACTATAGGTGCTTCTTCTAGTGAACTATTGGGTGATCCAGTTCAAATGAGATGAAAACGGATCATGGTGAACATTTATAGCCGTACAGGTGTATGAGACAGCAGCGCAGGTAAATTATTCAGGAAGTGCAAACGATCAGCACGACGTTCAGTAACAACACGAGTGACGTTTGTGTTAGTTATATAGATGCATTATCCCGACAAACAATACTGCGGTACTACTGTTGCCTATAGATGTAATGGAAACGGAGAAAATACATGGACGTGTGTCATAAAACACTCTGCAACCTAATCTGAAATACATTAGTGAGCGGCAGCACAAACAATAAAAAAGAAGCCTAGCAGCATCAGTGACCAAACAGCCATTGAGTGTGAGCTCGTATCTACACTTAAGATCGCCCCCTCTTGGCAACAACTGGTCATATGTTCTATTTTTGCATTCAGGCATATGCTTTGCAAAAAGGAAAGTATTGAATTTGTGATTAGTTAAAAACATTTCGAATTGAGTCTATCATATCTATCTATCATATTTTCTAAGCAGTGTCTGGCAATGCAAAATTTGTTAGCACATTTGACTTTTTCGGGGGAAGAACTGTTCAAATCGCTAACCCAGAATATGACAAAATACCCTTGACATTGCAAACACGATTAATGACAATAAATAATCTAAAAAAAAAATAGCATGAAGTTTAAAACTTGGTCTGGATTGGTATTAATTAGCATTTAAATGACAAAATTAGGCAAAGGTCAAACAAACACAGATAATTTATGCTCTAAAGGACAGCTGGTATTTCACCATTAAAACGCTGCCAAATTTCCCGCCTCAGTGCACAGTGTCATTGCCAAACTGACATTACAGCATAATATTAATAAGACATATCAAAGCAATTAAACCGCTTTTGCATTTAAATAATAAAACGCTCTCATCATAAGCTGTTACTGTAAACCTGTGTAGATTTGAAGCATTTATGAGGGTTATGCTGTATCTGTCCTCTCAGAACAAGACATGAAGAGACCCTTGCTCTGCATGCATGACTGCACTCACTCGGGGGGAGTGTCTGTTCTGTTGGCCCCGCCTACTTTTAATTCTCTTTCAGTGAGTGAAGAATGAAACGGATGATGTCATTGGATGGGCACTTAAAGTGTTAGTTCACCCAAAAATGAAAATTATGTCATTAATTACTCACCCTTATGTCGTTCCACACCTGCAATCCGATGGCTCAGTAAGGCCTGCATCGCCAGCAATAACACTCCCTTATTCAATGCACATAAAACTACTAAAAACATATTTAAAACAGTTCATGTGAGTACAGTCGTTTAACCTTAATATTATAAAGCGA
This sequence comes from Elopichthys bambusa, assembly GCA_037101425.1. Classification (NCBI taxonomy): domain Eukaryota; kingdom Metazoa; phylum Chordata; class Actinopteri; order Cypriniformes; family Xenocyprididae; genus Elopichthys; species Elopichthys bambusa. The sequence goes on along the minus strand of CM074441.1, from coordinate 15,582,934 downwards.
CGAGAATACTTTATGTGTGCCAAAAATAAAAAAAAATAGCAACTTTATTCCACAATATCTAGTGATGGGAGATTTCAAAACAATGTTTCATGAAGCTTTAAAACTTTACGAATACGAATCTTTTGTTTTGAATCAGTGGTTCAGAGCGCCAAAATCACATCAGTAAACGAGGCTTCGTTACGTCATAAGTGTTTTGAAACTTCAATGGTTCACGTGACTTTGGCAGTTTGATACGCGCTCCGAACCACTGAATCGAAACAAAAGATTCATAAAGCTTTGAAGCTTCATGAAACATCGTTTTAAAATCGGCCATCACTAGATATTGTTGAATAAAGTCGCTATTTTGTTATTTTTGGCACACAAAAAGTATTCTCGTCGCTTTATAATATTAAGGTTGAACAACTGTAGTCACATGAACTGTTTTAAATACATCTTTAGTAGCTTTCTGGGCATTGAAAAAGGGAGTGTTATTGCTGGCGATGCAGGCCTCACTGAGCCATCGGACTTTATCAAAAATATCTTAATTTGTGTTGAGAAGATGAACGAAGGTCTTACGGGTGTGGAACGACATGAGGGTGAGTAATTAATGACGCAATTTTCATTTTTGGGTGAACTAACCCTGTAATATGTAGGCTACCTCAGACTGGAATGCATTCATTAATCAATGCTAATTAATTAAGAGCCAGAAAAAAAGATGGTTAAAATCATTGTTGTTATTGTTAACTAAAACTATAAAAAATGGTTTTTTTTATTAATTTAAATAAAGCTCAAATAAAGTAAAACAAATATTAAATGAAAAACTTAAACTTAGAAAAATGTAATTTATTTTATGACAAAGTACTAAAGTTACTAAAACTGAAATAAAAATAAATTACTAAACATTAAACCAAAATTAAAATGAAAACTACAATATAAAATAAAAGCTATAAATTAATATTAGTAATATACTATAATATCAATATTAAAATGAATAAATACTATAATAATATATAACTAAATCATATTAAAATAACACTGGTAAAAATACAGTGTAATGGAAAAACAAGGAGTTGCTCCATGAAATTCATGTAGGGTGAATCTCACAGTCGCAAAGACTGTCAAGAACAAAACCCAAAATCATAAGAAAAATATAAGAAAAAATAAATAAATAATATTTCTCATAATAAGTAAAGCCTATAAATGAAGCATTAATATTTTGTGAATTTTTTGACATTATTTTCATAGTGATTAAGCACATTTTCAGCTAAATTCTCATTCTCATCTCATACTTCTGAGTTTTTCCTCATTAATTTCAATGATAATGCTCATTAGATTACATTGTTTAAATTACATGATTTAAAATAAATAAATAAACAATATAAAGGCAGAACAAGAAATACTACTGGTGAATAAAGTACTTTACAATTTTAATGTGTTTTCACAGAGTTACAAAAAACATGCAAAATATAATGTATTATTTTTTTCCCCTGTAATTTTGGGGTAAATATCATCTGGAAATGCTCTCATGAGATTCACCTTTTATGATTTCTCCCTCACAGGCAATTAATTAAGAAAACTATTATGAAACAATACATGGCATCACTTTTTTTATCCTATTTGCATCTAAACGCCTTTTTTATGCCTTTAATCCCCTTACCTGTACTAATGTGGGATACTTGTAACTCAGTCTGCGTGTTCTCACATCCCTTCCCTGTGCTTTGGCCCCCTTCATCTCCATTACAACCCCATTCCAAACACACAGTCCTGTTACGGCATCTGCTGACCGCTAACCTCTCGTTTCAGTCTGTGTTCTTTAAGGTGATAAAAGAACGTAAATCACCACAAGTGTTCGTTCCACTGTGACATACAGAGGCAAGATCCCTCATATGATTCCCCCTGTGAATTTATCAACCCATGAATGACCACATCCTTGTCCTAAAAATGAGGTCCTGTCAGCAGCAATTAGAGACACAGAAAGGCAGATGAGATGGGTTTTGTGTTCTGTGTTCATGAGGTTTGCACTGCACTGACAGATCCTACAGACATAGAGCCAATGGACCAGCAAGTTTCCAAAATAACCTACAATAACCCTGCAGAAATAACCCTTGTTACTTTAGCTGTGTTTACAAGTACACTGGCCATGATGGACAGAGATTTTTAGATGTCAAAGTACTGTATATAGCGCAAACCAAACATTTAACACTGTGTTTGCACAAACATATATTACAAATAATTATAGACTTGAAAAACAATTAAGAATTGTAAGACTGGGGCTAGTTGTCACACAGAGATGTTGTTACAATACAAGGTCTAAAAGTAAACTTTTTCAGTCAAAAACAAATGCTTGTTTTCTCTAGCAGTGCTCTTGTATGTACATATTTTGTACATGTACATAAAAAAAAAAATCCATGAACACTTTTCTAATAGCTATAATAAAAACAACACCTTATGCTCTAAAGGACACCTTATGTAGCCCTGCCCTTTTTCAGCTCTGCGCTCGTTATGTTCTGTCTTCCGGTTTGTATTTCCACAGCATGAAGGTAAGATCTCACGGATTTATAAATGAACAGCTCATTTTAAAGTCTTCCGTGTCTACTGACATTTGTTATGACATCTGCTTCAAACACTACAATGCTCATGATAACATTTGTTAACTCTACAATAAGTAAATCCACTTCACCTGCTAATTACTCTTCGACAGCGAAGCCATAGAAATATACAGAGCTACCACAAAAACAGAAGTTCAGACACAAAATTCCAAAGAGGGCTGCACGCTTCTTTCTCTCAGAGGTTCTCTGGTGCATAAGGTCTATAATGAAGAAAGGTTTGAACTGTTTTCTCAGGACAATGGTAATTTTTTCATAAATGTCAGATGGGGTAAGTTGTCACGTTTGTTTTATATTTTGTTATTTCATACAATTTATTAATTTACATTTTCTGTTAGCCACAACAATTGAAAAACATTTATTTATTTACACCCTGAAAAAATGCTGGGTTGTTTTAACCCAAAATTTGGTCAAATATGGACAAACCCAACTGCTGGGTTAAACTTTTAATTTGAAAATGTAACCCAATGGTTAGATTTGTCCATTTTTGACCAAAGTCTGGGTTGAAACAACCCAGCATTTTTTAGAGTCTACTTTTTATTCATTTATTGAACCATTTTTCTTTTCAATTTTTCATGTTTAATGAATTGGTTTTACTATCTTCTTCTCAAATTACTCAAATTAGCATCAATAAACAGCAGGTATAAGGTAACAACTTACAACTTATAACAATATGCCCTATGGAGCAAAGGTTTCTTTTTTTTCCCCAAAGCATTTTATCTTACCACTAAGAGTTCTCCTAAATGGCAGTAAAAGTTCTTAGCTAAGAGTTTCTCTTAAAACCTATTCACAAAGCTGCTGAGACAAACTTTTACTAAGGAATAGAGAGGTCTTAAGCTAAGAGAAAGGGCGGGGTTGACCTCGTTGCTATGGATGATGTCAGCACACTTACTAACTATGCCCACAGTGATTGGCTGATGGGGGAGGAGTCTCTGTCAGCGATTTAATAATAGAAATATAGATATTTTGTTTTCATATTCAAATAAAGGTTTTAAAATACAAATGTTGCCATATTCAAAGAAAGATTTTTTTTTTATAAAAATGTTGCCATATTGAAATAAAGGTTTTAAAATGTAGGCTAAGTGTCACTAATTAAACTAGTATATGTTTAGTTAATTGTCCGCCTCTTACATGTCTGTGTCTCGAGAGATTGCAGAATTCAGGTGACAAAAGATGCTTTATAAACAAAGGTTTTGGAGAAGCGTGTTCAAACTGTCTATCTAATCAGCTCGAGTGGAGGTATATATAGCCTACACAGACGAGAGCCGACTCACCTTACCGCAACAGTTTTCTGCATCCCTCCGCCACCCCGTTCCTCTCTCTTAGCTGGGATACGGGGCGAACTCTGGGTTTAGGCTAAATAAATTCCAAGCTCTGAGCCCTATATCCCCTTGGACAGCACGCCAAATACGCTTATATATATATATATATATATATATATATATATATATATATATATATATTAATTTTTTTTTTTTTTTGTAAGTGTGAATTCGTGAAAACAACTGCCACAGGTAATAGTAGCCTACATTATTTATTAAAGATTTATTTTTGTCATTTTATTGTATTCAAATCTATAAATCAAAATATGTGTTGCATTTATGAAGAAAAGGCTCAGCACCCAAGGCTCTATCGCTATTGCCTCAATGGTGTACAGTGTCTTTAGGTGGATTAGGATTGTTTTTGATTTAGTCTTAGTGACTTAGGAGTCCTCTCGACTACTCCTAGCGTTTCACAGATTTAGGAGCTAGTTTTAGCACTAAAATGCTTTGTGAAATACTCTTAGAGCAAAAATTTAGGAGTCCTAAATTTAGGTCTGACACGGCCATTTTTTCAGAGTTTCTCCTTAATCTGCAAGTTAGGAGCTACTTTTAGCCTTAAGATGTTTTGTGAATACGGCCCCTGGTCCTTATCAGTTAAAAATGTTTTTTAAAGCTACACTCCGTAAGTTTTGCCTCTTTGTCGCCATCTCTGTTTGAAACCTGCAATTGCAATTATTTGTGGAATTATCATCTTTACGTGTGTTGTGTATTGACACGGCTCCTCAGCGCGGATGAATCTAATGTTTGCTGTCAGTCACCACATTGGTGTGGATACTGTACTTCAGAATCACAGATTCTACATCTTGGAAGTATGACTAAAATAAGATTTTTTTCTCAGTTTGACCAACTGAGAAAAAACAGCATTACAATAAATTGCGCTACCACTGGTGATTAAATCTAATGATTGCTCAGCTCATATCACATCAAACTGTGCAAATTATTATTATTGTTACTTTGTTCTCAAATTGTTAATGTTAACAACATCAGCATTGCGTGACTATGTGTATTTAGTGTGTATCAGCGTTACCTGTAGATTTCAATATCTGTAGCCACTCTGCAGTCCGAAAGCTATGGGTGAATCTCCAGTTAATCACTGATGATTGTCATTTGGACCTTTCTAGATTACAATCCGCCATCAAAATGATAAGTTTAATTATTCCAGCTGCTGTGAGAAAAGGCTATAAATGGTCCACATGCCGTATAGTCTACTAGCTGGGACACTACTTCTTCATGTAAACAGACGTGACGAAATGACGCAAAGACGAACAGCTGCATGCTCTAATTTCCCGCAGAAACCTACCAGTACCGATTTTATTATAAAACATTATTACAAGTTTACCATTGTGAATCGGGCTAAGGTAAGGAGATAGTTTTGAATTATGTACTGGTTATGTACTTGCTCAAAAATTGATTTTAGATCATTTTTAACCCAAAAAAGTTACGGACTGCAGCTTTAAAAAAAACTTTAAGGTTACTTAAATCTTTAAGGTTTGTGTTTATATAGAAACTGGCCTTAAAAAATAAGCCAACAAGTATCGCAGTAAAAAGTGTGACAACTGGCCCCGGACTCGCTTACACCAGCTGAGCAACTGCATGATGTTCAGCACTGATACTGAGATTCAGGCTTTAAACTGGAGAATATAATCTGTCATTTATCACAACATTAGAGGGTCTTTAGAAACAATGTTCATTATGGAAAACAACACAGTCTCAACTCGAAGGGATCCAGACATGCATACAACTTCTTTAATTAGAAGAGCTCTAAAGAAGTAAAAGAGACAAAGAGCAGAAAGCTAAATTCACAACATGCTGAAAAAACAATGCAGACTGACATATTAATGAGGGCAGAGGTAGCGTATGTGGTACTGAGACCCTGATCAGATTAGAGATAATTAGTTAACAGCATTTACGTTTCTGCTCCACTGAAGCAGCTTTATTTCTGGACCGAGTGTTTACATGTGATTCAATGTCAAACCAGTGATGTTCCCGACTGACCTCTACAGGTACCAAAGAACAACACACATTCACAGCCAGCATGGCACTAGTTAACACTTGTTAAATAAAACAAATGATTACTTTTGAATCTTTAAAATATGTAATTATTTAAATGCCTCTTTTTACAAGATGTAATATAAGTCTCTGGTGTCCCCAGAATGTGTCTGTGAAGTTTCAGCTCAAAATACCCCAAAGATCATGTATTAGGCCTATACCATGTTGTAAATGCCCATTTTTGAGTGGAAGCAAAAACATGCTGTTTTCGTGCATGTATCTTTAAATGCAAATGTGCTGCTGCTCCCCACCCCCCATCCAGAATAGTGCTATGCCTTGTGCCTCGGATACTCTGCCAAAAACTGAACATAATCTCTATCGCGACCACGCTCAAAGTTTAACATTTGCATGCGTTTAATTTTGCATTCATACAATTTTTTTTTCCTAATTATTTTTTTCCAATAATTTTTCCTCATACAATTAAAGAAATTATTCCAAATGGACACCATCACACATGTGGTCCTGAGCGTTTGACCCTGTGTGGCTCATGACACATTCAGTGTTTATGAAGAATGTTTGGGTACCTGCTGTAGAATGACCATGACTGTGCTGTCTGTGTTTCCTCCTGGACATCAGACGTCACCACACGAGACCCTGAGAAAGAGCCACACATCAAGATTAGTGCTACACAAAACTATAATACAGTATGTGCTTATTATAGCCTGTTAAAATAATCAAGAAGATATACAAATCTGCAAACTTTCTTTTAAGTAGCCGCAAAGCTCATGTATCATCATAATACCCATAAAATACTTATACTCTACACTTTTCTTTTAATGTAAAATTAATTAATTAATTAATGTACTATTTGATTCCTCAATTTACCATTGCTTTATTTTATTTGTCTATATATGTTTACTCAATTTGTACAATAATTATTACTTATTAATTATTTTACTTGTTGCTTTGTCAACACAGAAAGAAAGAAAGAAAGAAAATGGATATTTTTAACCCTAACCAGCTACAACTTATTTTACATTTCTCACCATTTTTAATAATCTTTAGCTGTTTTATTATATAAATATGACAAAAAGTACAAATACTGCAAACAGTCTTTCAATTAATAGCCTGCATGTATAAAAATGATAGAATATTAATAAGAATTAGCAAAAATGTTTAGATGGACTGCAACATGGCAACTACTCATACAGTTTTTGTCTTGCACATGAAACTGAAATTTAATATTTAACAGTGAAAGTCAGATAAACATACACAGATGAATATATTAAAATCGGCAAGAAAGGGGAGAAATAAAGGCCTTCTGAAGCGAACCTATGCATTTGTGTAACAAAACAATCAGTTACACTTTCTTCATAACTTGAATACAGAAGGCAGTCTGGCAGAAGCTAGATATTTGACTTTATAGCTTGTTAAATATGGATATTTTTCTTACACAAACGCATTGCTTCGCTTCAGAAGGCCTTTATTAACCCCCCGGAGCCATGTGGAGTACGTTTTTGCTTTGGATGGATGTACTTTCTTCAGCTCATACTTGCTGGTCCCGTTCACTGCCATTATAAAGCTTGGATGCATCAGGATATTTATTAATATAACTCAGATTGTGTTCATCAGAAAGAAGAAAGTCATATACACCTAGGATGGTTTGAGGGTGAGTAAAGCTTGGGATAATTTTCATTTGAAAGTGAACTAATCCTTTAATATTATGCCTAAAATGTGTTTACAAAAATCACTATTAATAAGGATTGATCTCAGTCTTTAAATGTAAGCTATTTAAAGTGTACCTAAAGTATACTTGCAATAGTTCCATTTAAGCACAATCAAATATACTTTAGTATATCTTTGGTTGGACCTCAGCACTACTTACGCACAATTAAAGTGCATTAAGTACAAAATTAGTTGTTCCAATTTATCAGATTTTAAGTATACCAGTTTAGTATATCAAAAGTACAATTGCAGGGTATTTTTATTTAGCACATAAATATGTAAATGTAGTATACTTAGCACAAAATAAATGCATTTCAAATACATTTTATTTTTTTTATTTTTTTTTTTCACTAGGGAAGTTATTTTGATTAAAGATTATGTGGGCACGGATAAATCATTTATAATAAATATTTCAACATTAAAAATAAAATAAAAAAAAAGAATTAGCCATTTTGATTTCATGGTGACTTTAAGTCCCTCGGTACTAGACTCTCAGGTCTCGTTTGTGTTTTGTCATTTACTGCAGTCATGCTGATTTAATGACTGTTATTCAATGGGACACACAACACTGAAATACAAGCAGACACTCAAACACACACACAACACCTCTGCTGACATTTAGCTTATTTAACAGAAACAAATAATAACCATATCAAAAGCAAGAGCAGTAAATTAAAGTGCATAAAAAAAGGAAAAAAGTTCAGACAAACAAGACTACAGATGCTGTAAAAATTCTCATGCTAAATTATTCAGCCGTGGGTGATCTGCCTCACATTTCCTCTATTTAACTTCCCTTTGACAACACCTGACCTATGACCTCCTGATAAACATGATCGCTTTAACCTATCTATCTATCTATCTATCTATCTATCTGTCTATCATCTATCTATCTATTTTAAGTAACTAAAATGTTAGTTAACCCTGGCCCAGACCTGTAAGTCTAGCTGGTTAATCTGGGCCGGACACGCAGGAGCGAGCAGGATAAATGTGCTGAATAGAGCGTCATGCACATGGACATTAATATTTTACTGTCTAATTAAACCAGCTGACGTCTGGGAATAAAGACTCTGGAAGCACAGGAGAGGAGGAAGAGCCGGGAAAGGGGCTAAACAGACTAATAAATACGGGACAGGGTCTGTGTGTTGAAGAGTCGCCACACATTTCTTTTCATTTCCCCTCACAAAAGTACTACGGTGATACCATGGTATCAAATATCAAGGTACTTTGATATGTACCATAGAAGTGAATGATGATCATATTCATGAACCACAGTATTTACATTTAAACTAGAAAACAATGGAGGGGTGTCTATTATTTTTCTAATTGACTGAACTTCCTTAAAAGGCTCCTCTCTGATTACATCAGGGTTGTGTTATACATCCATTAAAACCACTACAACAATGCCACGTAAACCAATTTATCAACACAAATCCAACTAATCAATCAATTAATCATTTCAAACTATGACCTTCAAACATAAAACCAGTCTGCATTTGACTGCTGATAAATGTATAAATAAGCGAAAAGAGCAAACATGTCGAAAACTCCCTGTAAAATGAGTTTTACTGTCATTAACATTAAAAATCACTCATGGTGTCTCCTATTGAGATGGAGGCCTTCTTGTTTCAAGCACAGGATATGTTTAAAACATGCGCAATAGCATGTACTGTAGGGATCAGGCCAAATTAAGAACTTCTTAGTCCAAAATCCACAGGGTGCCAATCTGATGCCAAAAGATACCTATAAAGGACTATTTTTAGACTCACAGCTGATCTTTAGATTTATCTTTCAGTTAATATAATAAGTTTGAGGTTTCACAGACTGGTAGATCAACAGCAAATAACACTAAACACAGAATTTACACTGCAAACAGTGGATTTCTTATGACACGTTTTATATAGTCTACTGGCTTCAAATATCAGTGCATAATTAATTAGATTTTTTGGCTAAAAAACTTAACTGGAGAGCAAAATCTGACAAGCCAGAGGCCAAACTAAATGCTGAAAAGCAAGAAAAACATGCAAACCTCCATGAAATCTGTGTCTCGTCCTTGAGAAGACACTGTAATTTAGCATACATCAGATAAAACACTCCAATTTCACTGCGTACAGTCATCTCTATAAATCTAAGAAACACTAACTGTTTGTAAAGGCCATGATAGTAAGTTCCAGAATGTTTTGGGAATAATGCCATTTTTTGTATTAAGAAAAACCCCCATTATTGGTCATTATTAAATGTAATTACTACATTGTGTTATTCACAGATTTACTGATCCATAAACATGCACTAACAGAAAAGTACCATGTTTTTGGAATTACCATGGTTTTCTTTTAAGTACCTTGACTTGGGAGTATAATTTTAATATAAAATGATATAAAAAATGGTAATTATTCAGTACATATATAATGAACGAACAAATAAACAAACATACAAACAAACAATAGAAAATGCTTTCAGTAACAAGATTTAAACCTACATTGAAGGACCAAACACTGGCCACTCACCACAACGCAGGAAAGACTCTCTTCTGTAGGTTTCCAGACATCCACACAGGTGCGTCAGATGAACAATGACTGGAAGAGGAGCACAGGTCTGTTGTGTCACCTTCTGAGTGTGACACCTACCTCCGCTGCTGTATGAGAGGTTACACACACTCTTCTCATTCACGGTCACTGATCCTTCACGGGGAGGGAGGAGTCAGGACAGACAACGACGTAATGAGTGACAGGAGGGAGCAGGCGGCTCAGCGGGAGGCAGAGAGGTTATACACACACACACACAATCTTTCATACGAAACATTCTCAAGACATGTAAGAGACACACTAAATAAAAAGATGTCCAACAATCAAACTCTCAATGCAAATGAACAGCCAGTATTTTACAAGTGACTGTATTATTGATGAAAAGGTCACTGCTTTCCGGGCCATTTGATTTGTGATCTGAAGTTCACTGCAATGAAAGCAGGAGACGACAAGTTGATTCTCCAGAATGGCTCTGATAACATAAGTCTATTGTAGTACATTTACAGAGATGTGCATGCATTTTTTTTTTGTGCAAGTCTGCAATATTCATTACTTTATAAACAAGGAGTTATAAAAATAAGGAAAACAATCATTACAAACAAGTCAAGTCCAAGATATACTACCTGTCAAAAGGAATAGTTTTTCTTTAATGTTTTTGAAAAATCTCTTAGGTCAACGAAGGCAACATTTATTTAATCAAATACAATTCCTGTGTTGCAAAGCTGAATTTTCAGCATAATTTCTCCAGTCTTCAGTGGCACATGATTCACCAGAAATCATTTTAAATCATTAAAAATATCTTAATTATTTCAAACTTTTGGACGGTAGTGTATGGTTACAAAACAGTACAAAATGATTAAGTATATATATATATATATATATATATATATATATATATATATATGTGTGTACAGTATGTGTGTGTGTGTGTGTGTGTGTAACAGGTCTTGAAAAAACTGTTTTAAAAACCCAAAATTACCAAGTTTTACATGGTCATGGGAACCCTGTTAAAAACTTGAGCATGAACAAAAATTACAGGCAAATAACTAAACATTCAATTAAACTTTATTTCATTGTGTGAAATAGTGAGAAAAACACAATCAAAATATACAAAAAAAAACATCACAGATTATGGCTAATCTTTGGCTATTTTACCCGTTCTGATAAGGCACATCTATTCATCTGTAAACAGACAACAGGCACTGCACGGAAAAAATTGGTAAAACTTATAAGACAAAAAAAGAAAATAATTCATAGTGATTGTAAAATGGCACAGTTGTAAAAAGTATCTTGGCATTTTGTATCAAAGGGGGAAAAAAAAAATCAGAGAATTTTTGAATTTGACTTTATGATGATATTTTAGTTTTATTTTAGTAGTTTGTTTATGACTATCATTAGTGTGTGAAGAGGTATAAAATGACAAAATCGAAATATTTATATAATGTATAAAAATATATATTTAAACAAAAAATAAGTAAATTAGTTTTGCATGTTACCTTTTGAAAGACAATTAAAACAAGAAAAAAAAAAGGCAACCCACAAGCTGTGAGTGACATGCTCCTCCCTTTCTGATGACATACTGACACCTGGTGGTTATAATTGGTCTTTACACTGTGTAGATAATCTCTCAAGTGGTGGATAACATCATATTGTAAACAATATTTATAGGAGAATATTTGTTTAAAATCATAAGGAACAGCTCTGTTTGGCTCTAAAACAGATTTATACGCATTATACATTGGCTGTTCGTTAAAAGAATATTTCTACATGTCTGTCTGATACCTTCACTTTGAAGACCATGTTAAACATAAATCCTGGACTCTGGTAAACACTGGATAAAACACTACATAATTTGGAGAAATGGTTCCTTTCACAAAAGCTTGACAAGCCTGGCACAGCTTCATAAAAATCAACACACGATTATGGCTAACATCTGAAGGAGAAAAATACATAAAAGACATGTCCTCCTTATTTAAACATTTAGTGTAAACAGAGATTAAACAGAAAGTCCTTTACCTTCCATTACTGATTGTTTAGTCAAATTACATTAACATACAAATATAAAACTGAAATTCATTACTACATATCTGAACTAGCTTACCTGAATAGTTATTAGTGGTATTAGATAAATGCATATACAGCATGCTATTTCATATACTGATATAGATGCATGTCCTATAATATCCAGATATATATAAATTTCCAAGACAAACACAATAGGAAGCACATAATACCAGAAAATGACAGCTTTAAGGTGTAAAAAGTGCTTGTAAACAACTACATTTTGCTTCCAAGAAACATTCCCAAAAGAAGAAAAAAAAACCACATGTAAATATATATAATACACCACATATAGTACTGTACGATTTACCACAGGAACAGCATGAACGTGAGTGACGTTAGATGTTGGTGAGGACGTCGCTGGTAATGAGGCTCACCGAGACGAGACCCGGGAGGTCATTGTTCTGCCGGTTTCCTTTGTCCCGCAGGTGAAGTGTGTGAAGCTGCTGCAGGTCAGACAGATCACCGCTCAAGGTCGCCTGACCCATGAAAGAGTCCTTCAGAAGGTTCTTGTTGTAGATCTGATTGACACACAAGAAAGGTAAACAAAGACTTGAGGCTAACTGGCAGATTACAGAGAACATAACGGAATTGATTCATCATGACAATAGCTGTTTTCATCCACCTATTTTTATGTGAATTTTGGAATATCACAAACGCTGGATAAAAACAGCAAGATGTAAATAAATTCTAAAAATGCACATAAAAAAACGTATGCGCTCAATGGAGGCTAATAATTTTTTATTCGATAAGAAGATGTGCATAACCGAAGATGGAAACACAATTATCAAATAAATCTCTCGATGTGCAACAAAAACTCACAGAACTTTGCCTCAACAGAGAATGTGATTGGATAACCAGTAGACCAATCGCATTACACAATGTTGGCTTGGTCATTTTCAAATGCCTGAGCCAAAAGTCTGTCATGAGAACGATTTGGTTTAATTCCCTTTCAGAACTGTTTCATACGATTGCGAAACACCAGGCATCTGAACACAAGATAACATGACAGCTTCTAATGCGTATTTATGATGCAGGAAAAAAAGAGCCACAGTGGCTTTCCCAATTGCGCCAACTTCCATTTTTACTAGATATTTTGAGCCAATTTCCCAGGAAGTGTTGATTTTGTTTTCTTGATCAATCGATGGGATTGAAACGGTGTTTCATTCACAAATGTTTTATGCTATTTTCCAAAGTTAAATTCGCAACTTTGCATGGAAACAGCTACAAATGATTCCTAAAAGACTGTCACCTGAATGCGGATCGGCTCTTTCGGCTTCTTCCTGTAGAAAACAGCCTTCACGTCAAAGTCTGGGCTCTGTGTGTCTTTGTGCACCAAAGAACGAACCTTCTCTCCCTCACAGCTGATGATGACGTACGGGTCAGACGCTGAAACAACAGGAAAATCAGCCATTAAAAAACATCAAACTACTTTTGGGTTCATATTTTCAGCTATAAGCATGTTGGTAACGGTCTTATTAAAAATATAAAATTCTTAAAATAAATATAGTAAAAGTAGTTTGGCATTGTGTTGTCATGTGACATGCAAATCCTGAAATGGGAAATGACATCACAGAGCAAAGAGTCATATGACTCAAAGTGTCAAAGTTTCTTAAAATATCAGATAATTTGATCTTTTATGGTATCTCAAGATTAGTTCAAGTTGTAAAACGGTATAATTAAAAAAAAAATCATTAAAAAAAACAAAAAACAAATACAATACAATTATTTATAATAATATACATTTGATAGATTAAAGCATGTACACTACCACTCAAATGTTTGTGAAGGGGGGGGGGGGGGGGGGGGGGTTTCTTTGATGCACTTTCTGTTCATCAAAGAATCCTGAACAAAACTTATCAGTTTCCATAAAAATATGAAGCAGCACAACTGTTTTCAACATGATAATAAGAAATGTTTTATTCAATGTGACACTGAAGACTGGAGTAATGATGCTGAAAATTCAGCTTTGATCACAGAAATAAATTACATTTGAAAATATAATCACATAGAAAACAGTTATTTGAAAATGTAATAATATTTCACAATATTACTGATCAACTAAACGTAGATTTGCTAACAATAAGCGAACTTAAAAACAAAGAAACAACAACAACAACAAAAAAACATTAAAAGTCTTATAGACCCCAAGCATTTGAGAGCTAGTGTACAGTGACATGCATTTAAGTTGTCAGAAAAATATTTTATTGTTTAATTGGTAGTTATGAAATATTTGCAAGACACTGTTATCCAGAGCATTTCTGTAAGGGGTACGGTGCACAAAAACAGAGAGAACATGACATTACTTACATCCATCTGAGTCCTGAGCCTTGAGTCCGTCTGCTCTGTGGACGTACACCTGTGTGACCAGCTTTGGATACCCACAACACCCCGTCCAACACGTCTGGGGCGGCTCGTCTATTGTCAGCTCCCTTAAAACCACACAATCTTCATCGATACATTCATTATCCATAATGCAAAAAGAAAAGAATGTATAATATATTATGTATTACTTGCAGTTTGAAGGTACATCCGTGAAGATACGCAACAGGAAGTCTCCCTCCAGGCGGGGGTCAAAGGTCGTGGGAATGATGACATAGCGGCCCTCCTTCAGCTCTTTGCGCAGAAAGACGCTGCGAGAGTTAATGTAGATGGAGCTGCCCACCGTTTTCTGAATGGCATGCATGCGGTACATCCGGTTGAGCTCGACCTATCAGAGAACACATCTAGGTGACTGATCAATCAATATTCCTTTGTGTGCATGTGTACAAACTCCTAATGTCTTTTTCCCATTGCTGTCACCTGATGGAGTTTGGGTTCCTTGCCACGGTCACCTTTCTGCTTGCTTAGTTGGGGTTTAAAAGACTTTAAATTCAGTAATATTATCACTTTGACTGCACTGACACTATTGGATCAGAACAAAACTTGAAAACTGAATAAAAAAGATAAATAATGACACTAACTTTGCAACATCAACACTGTTATTGAACTGAATTGAATCAATATTAGCTGTTTCTCCATCCAAAGCTGCCAATTTAACGTAATTGCAAAATTATAATATTGCAGATTTGTGAATAAAGCACCATTTCCAACACGTGTTCAAGAGAACAAAATTGTCACTTCCTGGGAAACTGGCACAAAATATCTGTAATTAAAAAAAATGGAAGTTTCTGCAGTTGGGAAAGCTACTGTCTTAATTTTTGTACATCATTAAATATTTGCGCCTCAGAGCGTGCTACGAAACGCTGTCTTGTTTCAATAATGTGAGATAGTTCTGGGATGTCATTATACCAAATCTTATTGATGCCAGACTTTGGCTCAGGCATTTCAGAATGACCAAACCAACATTTGAGATGCTGAGCGATGCTATTGGTAAGTCAAGTTATCCAATCACATCCTCTGTTGAGGCAAAATCCTGTGAGTTTTTGTTGCGCATCGAGGGATTTATTCTGTAAACTGTATTTCCATCATAGTTTATGCACGTCTTCTTATTGGATAAAAAAAAAAAAGATCCGCCTCAATTGAGTTTTTTTTTCTTCACATTTTTAAAATTTATGCGCATCTTAGTGTTTCTATCCAGTGTTTTTTTTTTTTGTTGTTTTTTTTATGCGATATCACAAATTTTAATATAAAATAGGTGGATGGCAACATAGCTACTGAACAGACTTGAGTCGAATAATGACATTATTGTCATGTCTGTAGAGCTGCTTATAGTCAAATTGAACTTGTTTCATAATTGATGAACTTTACACTGTTATTGAACTAAACAGATTTAACATTTATTTAACCAGGAGAATCCCACTGAGATTTGACAATCTCTTTTTCCAGAGAGTCCTGGTCAAGACGGCAGCACAAAGTTTCACAAGATAACAGTATGACAAATACATATAAGGTCAATAAAGTCAAATCAAGAAAAACAATTACAGGTCTCCTTCACAACAGTTTGCAAAAGACATCTAAAAATATTCAGAGGTGGAAGTACATCAAACCTGAGTACATTTTGCAGTTCATTCCAAACCCAAGGAGCATGAAAAGCAAAAAAGCACATTTACCAAATTCCGAGTACACCCTTGGCAAATCTAAGATATGGATTTAGTGCAATAACTATTTGTATAAAGGTTAAAAGATAAGTGTCTTTCGATAAATATATACATATGAAATGTTCTCATGATGTAGAGATGACGAAGCTAGATGAAGGGTTCTTTCTAACCCCATAAGAGAAACATTTTTTAAACATAAGGTAAACATTTAGGCCTAAGCTTATCAAGTTATCAATGTGTACGTTAAAAGCTAATCTTTCGTCAAGCCATATACCTAAATATTTATAAGAACTAACTCTTTCAATAGATATACCGCCACATCAGTTATATATATATATATATATAAAAATCATATACATTGCACTGACTCAACCTGAATGTTGTCTTTTTAGAGTTGCCTTATGGCAGAATTTGAATTTGTCATTGATTCTGCTACTTTCCTGTATGAAGCTGCTTTGAAACATTCTGTATTGTATAAAGCGCTATATAAATAAAGGTGACTTGACTTGACATACCTTTTGGATATCAAAGCCGATGGCCATGTTCTCTCCTTTGCCTTCTTTGGATTGAGCTCTCTTGTCCTGCTGCTGTAGGCAGATCAAAACTTCATCCTCTGGCTTTGTCACGTCAAACACGTACTGAAAAACACAGTGACATGCTCTTCAGTACACAACACATCTACACAACAACACACGCACTTATGAATGAGTGTCGCACCTGTGGGTTCTGGAGGAACGTGGCTTTGTGGTTAATGCAGCCTCCAGATCGGTTCCTTAAAGGGTCGTCGTGGCGATACCAGGAGCCTCGCATCACTTCCTCATCCCAGGTCTTGTGGATGCTTAAGTACGACGTATTAATCAAGCGGCATAGAATCAGGTCTGTGAAATACTTAGAGAAGTCATCAAAATCCATCCTGAGACAGGAAAGACAGTAGGACGATAAAGAAAGGTCATCAAAAGAAAGGTTTTGAGAAGTTTCAGTAGTTTCAGAAGTTTTGAGTCAACGAGTTGATTCTAAAGTAAAAGGCTGCATACTTTACATACATATAATTCAGCTTTAAATGAAAGTTAAACTCTATGTAGTACAGCACCTGTGGCATGCTGTTGATTATCACAGAAAATATCAACTTGTCACATATTTTGGAAATAAAATTACATAAAATAATAATAATTAAAAAAAAAACATTTTTAAAATGATTAAATGAATGAATCAATAAATAAATTAAATAGGATATTACAACAGAATAAACAATAAAATACACATTGTTTTGAAAAGTTTATTCACAAAACATTACGCATATTCAAACATGACTAATGTAATAAAATTAACTCATGTGTAAAAAGATACATGCAATAATACTTGCTGTAAAAAAATTTTTTTGAAAGTTGCAAATTGAGTAAATTTTAAAAGAAAATATTATTTCAGTCTTTCTACTTCAAAATTTCACATTTAATTTAATGTGTTACCATTTCTTTGTAAATATTTGTGAAATTTACTAACAATTTCACTAAATTTTTTTCAGTGCTGCTGTCATGACCATGTAAACCCAGTAACTTTCATATGATAGGTGCGAAGATGCCAGAAAAGGAGGATAATTTTTGCACTGAAGACTTAGTGTAAATGCTTTAACAAATACAAGCTTCGCGTTTCTGCTTTTAAATCCTTTTTAATGCTCTACTGACAAGCTGAAAGATGCTAAATTATTTGTTGAAGTTGGTGAAACACAGCAAAACCAGTCCAGATAATAATCTTACCAGAACTCGCCATCATCCTCCACGGTTACACCCAACCGCTCTCGCTCACTCTTACTGACTCTCTTCCACTCCTCTGAGCTACAGACACACAGAGATGGATTCAGAAAAAACATAATAGTGCGGCAATTCAATTTCCACTGTAAAAAAAGAATAATAATAAACCAGCTGACAAATATGCCTACTAATGGCGCATTTCACCAATGGCTCTGGTAACTTAAAATGTTTGCTTTTGCATTTCTTTAAACTTTCATTTTGACACCAGTTATTGTTTGATCCCAGATTAATTTGGTGGCAAGGAATTAAGAATTAATTCCCTCATTTTATTAATTTGTCCCCTTGTTTTAGTAAATTGTAGCCACATTGTAATAATTTGTTTTAGTTAAATAAAAACGAGGGAATGAATTAGTACAAAGTGGCCACTAAAAAGTATGAATGAATGTAAAAATGTATGACTGTCCCTCCCACATGAAAATGTATTTAGTATGTATTCTAAATGTAAACTCAAATAACTCTGTACTACATTAAAACAGAATTATTTTAATGGATTGGCAATGTAAGCATGATAAAAAATAAAAAAAAGTATGTAAATACTTTATTTATTTAATTTATATTGCATTAAAGGGTTAGTTCACCCAAAAATGAAATTTCTGTCATTAAGTACTCACCCTCATGTCGTTTAGTACAACCCAAACCCGTAAGACCTTCATTCATCTTCGGAACACAAATTAAGATATTTTTTATGAAATCCGAGAGGTTTTTTTATCTCCCATAGAAAGCAATGTAGTTACTGTCATTCAAGAAAAGCAGTAAAAACATTGTTAAAATAGTCAGCGTGACTGCAGTGGTTCAAACTTAATGTCATAAAGCGACGAGAATACTTTTTGTGCACAAAAACATAACAAAAATAACGACTTCATTCAATAACATGTTCCGAAAATGAACGAATATCTTACGGGTTTGGAACGACATGAGGGTGAGTAATTAATGACATAAATTTCATTTTTGGGTGAACTAACCCTTTAAATGCATGTTATTAGGTCCCAGCACCATCTTTCTATCCAACAAAGGGTTTTTGGTTGAAGAGCCCTGATTTAGGGCATTTAGGCTCACATTTAAATCTAGTTTTCACTCCCAAAACCTTGCAATGTGAACATGGTCAGTATAAACTCAAAGACAATTGTTGTATTAGCATGAACATAAAATTATTTAGTGCACCTTTACAATGCTGAAATACGACACCTGATGTTCAGTTTGTCCTCCAGTAGGAGGCAGCATGAGCACACAAATACACAGAGCATATAAAACACTCACAATCTTTGGTTTGAAACAAAGCGTCTCTGTGTCAGCACATTTCCTGTTTTTTCCATAGCTTCCTTTTTTCTTTTCTACATGGTTGCCTCATGCATTATGTACAATAATGTTTAAACTTTAATCCTATTTTATTTATGAAGCATGTTTTAATCTAAATCATTTCTCTTCCTAATTGTTTAGGAAATGTTAGTATTAGTTGAATGCTGTCTACCAATTAGGAAATTTGTTTACATGATCATTTGAAGTGCTTCTGGTGTCACTAGCCTTAAATCAAACTATTTACATCAGGGAAGGCCAGGAAAAATTCCAGCTTAAAATAAGGACAAGTTCCCTTTCCTATTGCACAAACAAAGCTGACGGTTCAAATGCAGAAAACACGGTAATTAATTTAGTCTCCTGTAGTTGTGCAAATTAATGCTGGAGACATGTTTAAATGTGTACCGTATGCTTTAATGATAAACCACACACTCGACAGTAACACTAACAGCTTGCAGATGTTCACAAACCTGTCGCTCCATGCTCCATTCCACTCTCTCTGACCCCACGGGTTCCTCATACGGATCATGGAGAGTTTCTCTGATTTAAAGAACGCCAGCAGGCCGGTTCCCAGACGTACCTTACGCACGTCAGTTACAGCATACGCGTGACCTTTGACCAGGCCGCAGTCTAAACGGGCTTCCATGTCTGCCTGAGTAGTCGCCTACGGAAAAGAGAATCCAAACAGTATGAAAACATGAGACCGGGCGGCATGAAACTTGTGTTCATCGCATTTCTTATTGCATTAAACGCAATGTATTTATTTTATGAGGAGTTTCAGTTTGAATCCATGAGTTGATTCTAAAGTGTCTTGTTTCGCCGTCACATACTTCACATACATAATAATTCAGCTTTAAATGAAAATTAAACTCTATGCATAGTATCTGTGGCATGCTGTTGATTACTACAGAAAATTTCAACTTTTTCCAATTCATTTTGAAAAAACAAATACTAAAGTACTGCACATATAATGGACTTCTATGGGGCAGGACATTACATCAGAATAAACTGAACATCAGGTGTCATATTTCAGCATTGTAAAGGTGCACTAAATAATTTTATGTTCATGCTAATACAACAATTGACTTTGAGTTTATACTGACCATCAGAATATATAATAAAATACACACTGTTTTGAAAATTAGTCACAAAACATTATGCATATTCCAATTAGGGCTGTCAAGCAATTAAAATTTGTAATCTATTTAATTACATGATGTAGAGATTAATTAATCTAACTGATTGCACATCAAATTTGGAGAAATTACCACCAAAGATAAAGTCCTTATTGTGTAAAGCATCAAATAGACATAACAAAAAGTAGCTTCAGAAATAAATATTTATTTGATTCAACATAGAAATTATTACACAAACTTTTGGACCATGAGGTTGAGTAAATGATGACTGAATTTTCATTTTCGGGTGAACTATACTTTTAATGTTTTAATTTTATTTATTTTGTTAATTAATATGGAAATATGAAATTATGTTTAAATTAAATTATACTCTAAATAAAAAAACTTAAAACTACCAGTAGGTGGCAGTAAATGTCTTAATGATTAAGTCCTTGATTCATTCATTCATTCATTCATTCATTCATTCATTTGATTCATTCAAATGGATAATTCATTCAGGAGTGAAGTAAATGGTTCTCTTTATGAATGTTCCATTGAATCATTTGTTCACTCGGTTCGTTCAAAACGTAGATACCGAAATGAAACACTGCTGTGTATTGCTCGGAGACGAACAGTTCTGCTTTGTCTTTATATTTTTATTGGCAAAACTGAGCAAAAACAGACAATATTGTGTCTAAAATAACACAATATTAACTTCTTATTTATTGAACTGTTGTACAAAATCAGTATCGTATTTGCGCTTGTGCAATTCAGACAAAAACAGCATTCGTGTGATATAGCTTCACTATATCATATGGTGTAAATATGAGACAAAACCTCAACGGGGACAGTTTTTGCCCCTATATCTTGACTTTTAGGGTCATTCTAACTACATTCTATAGGCTTCATCACACAGTGAGTTGTTGCCCTGCATCACATCAATCAACTGTATGAAATGTCAGATGATCTGGGGCAGGGCAAGTGTGTTAAATGCATTAATAATTTTAATTTAGCGTAATAATTTTTTTAGCGTAATTAATTAATCTAATTAATGCGTTAAATTGACGGCCCTTATGCTTTTGTTCATCACATTTCCTATTGCATGAAACACAAATGCATGTCACTTGATATTAAACTCACTCTAATGGAGCAGCTGATCAGGCCTCCTCTGTTGTGGACTTTCAGAACCCGCTCAAACAGCTGATGACGGGCCTCCTCCTCCTGGTTAAACTTCCCTTCCAGCAGATCCACGGGCTCAGATACACCGCCAGTAAAATCCACTAGAGCATCAGCTGTGTTTCCACCATCCAAAGCCTCATAACATCCACATAACCTGATAAATGAGGCATCAGATAAATGAACCAGTTCAGTGAAGGACATCATTCTAATATGCTGATTTGATGCTCAAGAAACATTTCTTATCAACCTATATACCTAAAATATCCCTCAAAATATATATGCTTGCTTCATTCAATAAGACAGTTTTCTTTCTGATTATGTTGGTTTTGGTACTTACTTGGCATAGGCCTTCTCCACCAGAGCACTCCAGAACTCATTACTGTCATTGGAGTGGCAGTAGATGAGCTTCCCATTTGCGGTTGGCAGTCGGTCATCAATGACGATGTCTACCCATTCCCCAAAACGCCAGAACCGAAAATGAAAAATCCCAGCATAGCTCTCTGGTTTATCCTTGTCCCATTCCTGGTCCTTCCAATCTGGAATAACCTATAAACAGAAAAATACTGGAGTCACCTAAACCTAAAATGGCCAGACCAGAAAAATATGGTGAATAAAAACCTGAAATTCATGGAATTATAGGAGCTTATGGGTGAATCAAATGACAGAATATGCCCAGGTCATATTTCACTCCAAAATCAAAGAAATAAAATAAGATTTTTTTTTTTCCTTAAATAATTGTTTTACCAAAAATTAACCCTATTTTGAATGCTGTTATTTTATTTATTATAATATAACAATTATTATTATTTTAGTATTTATTAATATTAGGAATTTAATTTTCATTTTATTTATTTTTTTACTACTTCAACTTTTCAAGTTTTTCATCTAATATTTATTTTATTTTATTTCAGCCTTATTTCAATTACAGAAAACAAAATGTAAAAGTTTTACTTATAATTAACAATAACACATATTTTAAGGACACCTAAGAATTTTCGTATTTTTATACATTTTAGACATATTTTTTCACGCAATTACTAAAAACTTGTCTCATTCTATAATAATAACAATAATAATCAACAACAAAAAAAATATGGATACAGTAAAGGGTTAGTTCACCCAAAAATGAAAATTCTGTCATTACTCACCCTCATGTCGTTCCAAACCCGTAAGACCTTCGTTCATCTTTGGAACACAAATTAAGATATTTTTGTTGAAATCTGATGGCTCAGTAAGGCCTGCATAGCCAGCAATGACACTTCCTCTCTCAAGATCCATTAAGGTATTAAAAACATATTTAAATCAGTTCATGTGAGTACATTGGTTCAATATTAATATTATAAAGCGACGAGAATATTTTTGGTGCGCCAAAAAAACAAAACAATGACTTCTATAGTGATGGCCGATTTCAAAACACTGGAAGCGGAGAGTTATGAATCTTTTGTGTTGAATCATGATTCGGATTGCGTGTCAAACTGCCAAACTGCTGAAATCACGTGACTTTGGCGCTCCGAACCGCTGATTTGACACAGAAGATTCATAACACTCTGAAGCTTCATGAAGCAGTGTTTTGAAATCAGCCATCACTATAGAAGTCGTTATTTTGTTTTTTTTTGGTGCACAAAAAATATTGTTGTTGCTTTATAATATTAATATTGAACCACTGTACTCACATGAACTGATTTAAATATGTTTTTAGTAATTTATGGATCTTGAGAGAGGAAGTGTCATTACTGGCTATGCAGGCCTCACTGAGCAATCGGATTTAATTAAAAATATCTTAATTTGTGTTCCGAAGATTAACGAAGGCCTCACGGGTGTGGAACAACATGAGGGTGAGTAATTAATTACATTATTTTCATTTTTGGGTGAACTAAGAAGAATAAAATGATAAAATACTATTATGAATAAAACAATACTAATAGAATAATAAAATACTATTAATATAAAATACTATTATAACTCATAGTATTTGTTACACTGCATTCATGCCAATTAAAAAATTGTATTTACTATATTTGTTTTTTTGATGTATGGCAATCTAATAAAAATAATAAGACCAAAAAAAAAAATCAAAGTTTTTAAACTGCAGCAAACATCTGTTGCCTAGTGCTGCAACACGTCAAACACTAACAGTTAATCTCCGGTTGGTTTGCTCCTCCTCCTGCTCCCAAAACTCATCCAGAGGCTCAGAGCATGTGTGGCAGAATCAATAAAGTCCCCAACTAAATAAGGCTTTTTGCCCGTGGGGCCACAGAGGCAGAGGGGTGGGGGTAGAGTAATG
This sequence comes from Elopichthys bambusa, assembly GCA_037101425.1. NCBI lineage: Eukaryota > Metazoa > Chordata > Actinopteri > Cypriniformes > Xenocyprididae > Elopichthys > Elopichthys bambusa. The sequence goes on along the minus strand of CM074441.1, from coordinate 15,559,011 downwards.
GAAAGTGAAGGTTGAAAGAGGAGAGAGTTTATTCAGTCACACACAGACACAAGCCACAAGCAGACGAATCCTTCCTCAACTTGAAGGCGATCCGGTCATGGGTTCGGAAATGGAGCTGACTTTCACAGAGGACCTGCAGCTGACTGAGGTGATGCGTTTGAGGGTGCAGTCGCTGCAGCAGAGGGGCCAGAAGAGGCAGGATGGCGAGAGGCTGCTCCTGCCGCACGAGTCCGTCTACCGTCTGGACTTCAGCGAGCAGGAGCTGACCTTCTCCCACTGGAACGTGAACCTGCAAGGAACGGGCCGTTTCACCGTCACTGGCATCTGCCAGCTCTGGACGCCCGACCTGACCAACCTGATGACCAGGCAGCTGCTGGAGCCCATCGGCCAGTTCTGGAGGAACGCCGGAGATCCCGAGGATTCGCCCATCAAATGCCTGGAGGCGGACATCCAGGAGTTCGGAGAAAGGATAGCCGAGCTGGCGAAGGTGCGGAAAGTGATGTATTTCCTATTCGCCTTCAAGGAGGGAGCAACGAAAGACAAAATCTCTTGCTCTTTGACCTTCAACAAAAACAAGTGACAGATCGAATCGCCGTATCCTAAAACCTCAGCCAGGTTAGATGCTCTTTGTGATGGTTAGTCAAATCCTCTTTCTTTCACCAATCAACAAAAGCTCTTTGTGTTAATAAAACTTTAGCTCTAGTCCTATGTTGTTTCCTGAACTTTATGATGGTTTTATTTAACATGTCGTCCAGAAAAAAGCAACATTTTGTAGGAAGATTGTTTGTTATACACATGCATAAAGATATTGCTGGATGATTTTGTCTGGTACTTATGTAACCCAATGCCATTATGATGCTTATAGAGCGAATCTACAGTAAAATAAATTGTGCTGTCAATCATTCCGTTTCTGTATGTCAATGTTTTGTCAATATGGTGAAGGCATCTGACTGGAAGGGCTCGACCAGCATCCATCTCTTTCCACAACATGGCGGGATTAATATTGGCAGTCAATCAATGTGCCCAGCCTTTAGGCAAATGCCACACATTAATTCTAGGAAGTCTGACTCACTTCCATGAACTGGTTCTTTTTAACAGTTGTTTCAATTAACTGGTTCAACAAGCCAATTCTTCATTTCTTTTACGTCATCAAGCGTTTCCGTTATACATCTACTGACATTTTATGAGACATAACTGAAAGTATGCAGTGAGCTTTTAAAGAATCTTACTAGTTCCGTTCAATTTGTGATCTAGATCACTGAAACAATCGAGTCAGAAGAACAATTCTCACACATAGAACTACCAAAATGGTCTCGGTTTGCTATGAAATAAGTCAACTAAGCAGTCATTAAATGTAAAATGCAAATTTCTCATATAATCTTTGAAAACTTTTCCCCCAGGAATGAACGCTCTGTTCGAAATAATGGTATTATCACTATTTTTGATATTATATCATTTCACTGCATTCTAGGATTGCCTGCACTGTGAAGAGTATATGTGACTAAAAGGAAGCCACAAAAGAAGCCTACCTTACGTGAATCAAAAGGGAATCAAATCCCAATTGATTCCAATAGAGTTTTAAGTTTGCATTTTACTAAGATTTCAATGCAACACTCTAAGAAGAATAAAAATACACAGCAAATACAAATCATTTTAATAACACAGTTTTATTAATATTTCATGCAGTACTAAACAGGTTTTTATTGCTAACTAAAGCTGTAAAAAAACAGTTTTGTTAATTAAATAAATCTGGCCTTGGCAACTAACTGGAATAAAAATCAAAGTAAAATAAAACTCAATTGGGGCAGGACATTACTCAAAACTCAAAAATCAATGGAAATATGTAATTTTATATATATATAAAATATGAAAGTTGAAAATATAAAAATAAAAGCTAATTCAAAATTTAATTTTAATATAAATAATACTAAAATAACACTGGTACTAAAAAGTATCAAGCAAATAGTCAACCATTTTAATTTTAATTTAATTACAAATCTTTTTTTTTTTTTTTTTCAATAGAGCTTGTAGCAATGTTTTCTTGGATTGTTTTCTACTCAAGTCAAGTCACCTTTATTTATATAGCCCTTTTTACAATGCAGATTGTGTCAAAGCAGCTTTACAGTGGTAACTCGCAAATATTTTTGGCTGCACAGCAGCTCTTAAAGAACATGGTGTCATTGTCCAGCTGAAATAAATTCAGTATTGGTTAATTCCATTGTAAAAATCAATAAACATTAATTTAGGTAATTTATCTATATATCAACACTGGAGAAAACAGTGATGTCATCATCCAGCTCAGTTCTGTTCTCATACAATGGTGTCAATGCAGGCAGATCAAAAACATTGTTCTCTATTAAGCACAGATGTGATGTTGCCTT